>JAFIRS010003385.1:0-138646 GCA_018342105.1 Gonioctena quinquepunctata
AGAGGAACCATTGAACTCTCAAGAAACCTCTATGATCCAAAATCCTGTGCTCACCCCACGATTTTCTCTCTAGGGATGGAGGAGTTATAGGAACAATAATGCTATTTAAGATGAATCATATCTGTTTATTTGTAGCGCAGAATGTATAAACTGCTGAATGTTACTTTTGAGATAAGCAGGTGTGCTTCTTTCCAATGTATTCGAATGATGAAAATAAATCAGTTCACATAGAGACACCAAGCTGTATGTTTGCTCAGTTTTCCAAACTTGTGTTTTTTAAAAAGGTAATTTCCAGTTCCAAATACTTAACTCGAGCATACCTATAAACCATACGGATCACCATTGTTCAAGAATTCAGATGAAATCCGAATTTCAATCAACAATCAAGATGTAATACTGGACATTGCCGACAGTTTCATTTACATTGGGGGAAAATTCAAACCAAATGAAGTGAACAAAGTATGATATCTTTCCAACAATGCTTTGGCATTCCTCTTCGATGAGATCCGCTATGAAATGGGTGGTGAGCAAGTTGCCGTTGTTCGAAAACCAGGCATAATATACACAATGAAGTATATTGGTCAATCGCATTCTCACATGCTTTTGACAACTGGATGGGAACTTCCCGGCACAAAACAACACATCATTGATGCACCCAGTCATTCATTCAGTGGAAAACTTCCTCTCAAATATTTGATGGATTTTTGCCGAGGATTATAAGAAGAGCATTCTGAATGCAAAACAAGAACTGATTTTGATTATATCGCGCTCATTCAAGAATTCATATATTGGAGAAGTTGATGCCACTTTGGAAATTACAAAGATTGAATGGAAAATAAAACATGTTGTGCCCGATGACAAGCAGAAGCTCAAATTATTCAGTAGAATAAATGAGAGTGGTCCGAATTCAAAAACCAAGTTGGCTATCGTATGTGGAATCTTTATGAATTACCCTCATTGCGTAGCACATCTTCACACATATGGGCAATAAAAACAACCAACATTTTGGAAACACCTCGCTTCATAATTATTGGTTTTCAAAGTACCAACGCATCCGAAAACAGAGCACTGGATGTGACAAAATTCATAAATGCAGACATAAATAATATCCGAGTGTATTTGAACTCTGAAGTCTACCCATATGAGAGTTCATCATTGATTGTTCATCATTGATTGTTCACATCAACCGAATCTAATCTATTTTACATATATTTAATAAATTCATATCGTGAAGGTCTCCAAGTGAGCGGTGCATGTACTTTTCTTCTTCTGCTCAAGTTCATCAATCCTTTTACATATATTCTCATATTTTCCTTCGAGTGTTGTCTCCACTTGGATGATTTGTCTTTGTAACACTTCCAACACATCCTCAGATATATTATTAAACAATTCTTCGACAAATGAACGAATTACACAGTCATGGTCTTCCATTGGTTCCCCAATAATCTTCAATCGTTTTCCTTGCATATCATACTGCCCATCCGATGTGAGCTTGAAGGTAATGCCTGCAGGCCTACGTGAGACTTGCATTATTACATTTTCGTTTGTGACCGAACCTATACCTATGACCGAACCTATACTGACCAAACCTATACTGATCAATCGAATAATGGTTTCCATATATATGACGAACAA
The DNA here is from genome assembly GCA_018342105.1 of Gonioctena quinquepunctata. Lineage (NCBI taxonomy): Eukaryota > Metazoa > Arthropoda > Insecta > Coleoptera > Chrysomelidae > Gonioctena > Gonioctena quinquepunctata. The sequence continues at coordinate 1,636 of JAFIRS010003385.1, forward strand.
ATATGAATTTTCCAATTTACCTATATATATATATATATATATATATATATATATATATATATATATATATATATATCTATATGGACCAACTCAGCTTCCGTTTCATACTCAGCCCACCAAGCATCCACGTGTTCATACAAAGCAAACAGTTAATAGCCCACTCAGCCTCCGCCACTATCTCAGGCTAGTTAGCCTCCTCTGTATATGTTACATACGTTTTTTGGGAGTTTATGTAACTTGGCCTCCTTTTGAAGCTATTGTGTATTTACTGGGCCTCCTGACACTGTTGCCAATTTTTCAGTCAATATTCAATTCCACAGCATGATAACAAATCACACGGCCTGTTGAAAAGTTTATCCGGTAGTTGAAAGTTTGAATTTTGCTTCATACTCTGAAATGAAATTTATTTCAGTAGTATCGTATAACGAGAATATATAATCTACCTTCGATCATTCTGAAAATATTCAAGGAATAGTGGCTTAGAAGAGTTCCTAAAAATTATACTAGACAATAAGTATTCCATGATGAAAGCAGTAAACTATATTGGGTATATTTTGTGCTTAATAGTCTTCATTAATAGTAAAAATTCCCGATTCAAATTCTAACGTTCCACGATCTTCCACTACGATTGACCACTCTTATTTTATTTTTTATCGAAATTTACCAAAAATCCAAGTAATATACTATATTATTTTCCAAACTCTATACTAGTCACTGTTTTCCCGGTCTTTGGTCACTTTACTAGTAAAAGAAAGTGCAAACTTAAGTACTATCAAAAGACACAGGCGATGGAAATTTTAAATACTAAATTCAATTGGGGATTCGCTGGATAATTAGTAAAATATTGCCAAAAGCCTTCTTCTGAAGGCGGCCACTACTGTTCTTTCCATCCCTCCTACAAGAATACTTATTGACAAAAAAACATAGGAAGTGCAGAAGGAATATTTCTAGTTGTTCAGATTGTATAATAAATATTAATGTCAATGAAAATCAAAAAAACATTTGAATGTTATATTATATTTGTAAATAATAAAAATTGTAAAGAAAATTGTTGACTCTTAACACCAGCATCTGAAGTAATCAGCTTTCAATTCAACTGTTGACTTGAAATTACATTTCTAAAACTTACTTTGAAATTTATACTTTCAACACTTGCTCGCAATAACATCATAAAAACGCGCGCCGTCGATAGCAATTAGTTGGTAAATAGCCGCCACTAGTGAACAGTTATATTTATGTGTTGCATTTCGAGAAAAAAGTGACATAACTTCTCTCGAGTGATTGTAGCGATCCACTGCGAATGGCGCCTCTCGAACAAAAATGTATTCTCGCTCTCAATACATACCTAATATTTGAACTCATAGTCAAACTGCAATGCTCATATCATACACTTTCTCATTAAATAGTGCGATCCATTTAAACCTCAGACTATACCATTGAAGGTTGATTCTGAGTATCAATAAATAAATTATAAAGATTTGGAGAGATTTCCATGACTTTAACTTCAAAACTAACGGTATTTCCATTTTCACCCCTTTGGGGATGAAGTATAAAAAAACTTCCATAGTGGTTACTCATGTCATCATAGTCTAGTAGAGAAGTGAGTTTCCTACGAAAAATAGTTCCAAGTCTTCTGAATATATGAGCGATGACACACAACAAAAAATAAAAACAGCCTTAGTTTTTTGGTAGTTACTCAAGAACTCTTGATGATAGATGAAATAAAAAAACAGATTCTTGAAGACGAGACTATTTACTATGAAAAATTTTGTCACGGAAATCTATATCAATTATTTATAATTTCGATTCAACGTTGAAAATAGGGCTACGCGCGGGCGTTACGGCAGGAGTACAGCACCTCTTGAGAGAGCAATTCAAATACAATATTTTTTATACTATCAAATATAAATTTAAAAATTCAAAAAAATCAAAGTATCAGCTGAACACTTGAAAGAATATAATTTCGTTATTTTGTTTTTTTACATGTTTAATCAATGATATCATGCAGAAATTGATAAAAAATTGATTATTTTGTTTTAAAAATTTTTTTTTTAAAAAATTTATTTTGTTAATTATAAATTTCTAAAAATTACAAAATATGAGATATCGAATAAACATTGTATTTTTTCGATATTCCACATTATTATCAGTTTTATGTCTGACAAAGACATTTCACAACGTTTATTATATTCTTTTTAAAATTGTTTTTTTTTTCATTTTCTCATTATTTAAATAATATATTTAGAATTTTTTTTCTTCCAAAATGCGGAATTGGTTATTCTCCACCTAATAGGAAAAAATATTTTTTTTTATTGATAATTCTTTATTTAGTTAACAATTAGTTACAAACAAACTTTGATTGGCGTTGATTTTTTTTGAGTAGTACAAAAAATAACAAGAACAACCATATATATAAAACAAACTGTGTGTGTTTCTCATATTTTGTTATCTTTAGAAATCTATAATTACCAAACTAAGTAACTTTTAAACAATTTTATAGCGTGATATAATCGAGTACACTGTAAAATGTGCTTCAGGAAGTAAGAAATCATGGAGTCATTCTGTGAACAATTATTCGGTTTTGAATGAAATCGGCGGTTCCAAAAAACTACTCAAATAACGATAGCCTTACATTATCAAAATTGAATGAAAAGAAAATTCCCAAAATTACATTTTTCCAATGATACATAATACAATAATTTTTGGAATTTTTAAATTTATATTTAATAATATAAAAACTATGTTATGTGAATTGCTCTATCGAGAGGTGCTGTAGTTCAGCGTAACGCCCACGCGAAGCCCTGTTTTAATTCATCGTTGAATTAAAATTATTAATAATTGGGAAGAGTTGCGAGAGTAACATTATCACAGGAAATTTATATTTTTTTTTAATTTTCCCGATAGTCGATAGTTTTTGAGCTTTTACCAAAAAAATAGAACCGTTTTTATTTTTATTTCCGTTTTTCGTTAAAAAAATCGAAAAATACGACTTTTTCAGAATGTCATCCCGAATCGATTGAGTTTGATAACGGATTTTTCCTAAACAACATATGTTATAAAAGGAAAAAAAATATTATCCCATAGCGCATGGTTTGGAAAATATTTTTATTTGTGGAAATATTGGTTGAGGATTCAGTAATATATTACTTATCATTTCATTATGAAAAAAAAACTTCTCGATACCTACTTTCAATTTCGAAAATGTGTATTTAATGGTACCCCAGTTTATTTGGATCTATTTTCCTATTCATTGAGCATAATGATTTCTATTCAATTCCATCATTTCCTATCCTTTCAAATCCTCAATAACACAGTGAATAATTTTCTTCGGTAATATAAATAAATAATTTTGAGTAGTTTTCAAGATCTGTGAAGAATGTTCCTCTTCCATTCGATTTTCTGTACCATTTAGAACTCTCACTTATAATGTTTTCTTCCTAAAATATATTATTGTATTGTTATATTATTATCAACTAGCATTTTTCCATATGTTTTCATTTAGCTTATGGCTCAGGCTATTCCGTGATTTCGTTTCCCGTTATCCTGTTATCCCGTTATCTCGTTTGGGTGGCATAATTGATTCGACAGCGGAAGTAATGCTTTGTGACGACTATTACAAATTCACCAATCCCTTTCCACCCCTGTAGATATGGCATTTTGGATGAAGTTTAACACGATTTATTCATTCGTGACAGAGAGCCAAAACAATGGCCCTACATCTTTACCCAATCGGTTGAGAGTTGATGGCTCTATGGGTCTCCGCATTTGAAGGCCCTATAGTATCGCAACTATGAATGAACCGCTGTTTCCTATGGAAATGTCGGACTTGCGGTAGACCATAATCTCAAACACAGGTGCATCAGTTTGTTTATGGGTTGGTGCTCCTGGAAAGTTCGGTTGAGTTGGCAACTACTGATTTCGCATTGTCATTTGTCACTTTTGTTAGAAAGAATGTAAAAATTGAAGGAAGGGTTGTTGTATTTTTTTATTCAGTTTATGCTTTGTGTAGCGTTAAAAATGTGTTCAAACTTCCTTTGTTTAGTAATGGAACGTACTGGTGATATTATATAATTATTGCATTATTATTTCCATAAAGTTTAACAGTGATCATGGAAGAAAAGTAAGTACATAATTAGGCAATCCATACCACGTGACCCAATATGGCGGTTGTTGGCACACAAACCGATAATCGCCATAACAATATCATTGTCAGTGTGTACCTTTGGCTTGTAAAAGTGTATTTTTGGTTATTTTCGGAGCTTTTGTGTTGTTAATTAATAATATTCAGATGGAGAGTGATTACCTGAAGACACTATTGTTGAAAAGCAGAGGCTTTGGTGAACGGTATGCTTGAAAATACATCCCCATCTTTTGTTTACATTTTTATCAATGTATTTGTTACTACAGGTATAAAATGAAGTTGAGGATTGATCAGTGATTTAGATCCTTTTTACACTGAATATTTCTGAACTGAATTGTTCAATTGTTGGTGCTCCTCCTGAATGAGTATTTGCTTTTTACTCAGCTTTCCCAAATGCAGATGAAGCCCTATACAAGTTTAGAATCCATACATACTTTGAATCTGGCTTCGTCGTGAAGGTGAGAACAATAATTCAGAATCATTTATATATTTTAGTTAGTCTAGTATGTAGTTTCCTAGGCAGCAGGTTTTTTCTAATGGGTACATGTACAGTTGCAAATCTTGAGTCATCGAAGTGAATTATTATAAATTAGGAATAATAATACATAAGAAGCAATTTATAACTTCTGATCTGTTCTATTATGTTTATTGCCACATTTTTTTATTATGAGAGACATTGATTTGATATTCAAGAATATTACTTCTCAACTTTCATAATAGTTCTTTCTAATCGACATAACTTTTTTTCAGGTCAAGTATTCACAAAAGGCAAATTAAAAACCTTCAGATGTTTGGTACAAAATTGAAAAGGATGAAAGCATTTGTACTGCTCACTGTACTTATATGGCCGGAAACAGTGAAGTAGGTGGTCATATTGGTGCTATATTAGAGGCAATGTCTCGCACAGATTTGGAAGCTGTGTGGCCAATGCCATCCAGTCAAAACATTTATTGGACGACTTGCCTCTTGCTCAGTTGTTTTAAAAAATAAAATGTTTCAAATGAATATATACAAATAAATGTTTGTTTATTTGTTGTTTTACTGATTCAATTGATTACTCTTAATTTAATACCAATTATAAAAAAATTACACAATATTGATATTTGTATATAGTACAATTTCGATAAATATCACGATATATCCAATTTTCACTGTTAATAAATTACAATACACTTTGAAGGTTGTAGACGATGTGGTAACTTGATTACTCTCGTCTCGGACGTCCATCGTCTTAATGTTCTTGAAAAGGTTTTCACGATGTTTTGAATGTTTGTATCTGCAATCGTCTGAATACAGTATTCACATTCAAAATATCGTGTAAACCTTTTCAAATACATTAAGACGATGGACATCCGAAACGAGAGTAATCAAATCAACACCTTCACAAGACTTGATCGAGGCTTTCGATAATTGCTTAAAAAATTTTATCTATAAGAAACTATTTTCCTAAAAAAATTTAACAAAAAGGGAATTGAGATGAAAGACATATTTCTAAATATTTTTATTTATTGAGTCACCAGAATCCTAAAGAAAATTTGTATTCCAGTAATTCAATAACACTACCTATAAGAATGTTTTTTGAAGTGGAAAATATATCAATTATATATATATATATATATATATATATACATATATATATATATATATTTATGAACTTTATTTGAAATGGGATCTCCTAATGTACAATAGTTCAGATATATACGAGTAGGCAAAATCATACAAGTAATCGTAGGAACAAATCAAATCACAAAAGTCTGAAGTTATAGGTAGGTATCCATGACGGAATGAAGGATGTTATCACGAATGTGCACACAGGGTATGTCTGCTGCAGCCTCTCTGATACTTGATTTTCGAATCCGTAAGATCTTCTAGGTTGATTGCAGCTAACATAGAGCTCTTCTCCTCCTCGATAAGTCATTTCAACTGGTCAAAAACTTATGATTTGATACTGTAGACACCGAGTGAAACCCGACTCTATCCCTGTCGTGACGGGACCCACAGTTAACTACAATGCAAATAAAGGGCATTTTTCTTCAGTTGAAGCACGAATTATAATCCTAAATTGGAAAAACTACTCAAATTCGCACAGAAAATCACAAAATAAACACTTTTACCACTATGGTCGCTTATGACGAATTAAAATGTGTGCCAACAGCCGCCATATTGCTTTCGTTTTGACAGGTCGATGGATTGCCTAATACCATTGTCTAAAGATATATAGTCAATCAACCAAACGAGAAATTTTTTGGATACAAATGGATTTCATTCGTAGATGGCGTTAGTCTAATGATCTCCAAAAATGATATATCCGAGTGAGATGGAAGAAATTTAGGTGGGAGTGGCAATTGGCAAGCGACTCGACCTTGAGGGAGTTGAGGGGTTAAACTGGAATACGGAATAACAATATTTTGTTTGTGTTTTCCGCCATCTATGCCATTTGAATTTATTTGAAATTTGCATTTGAAATCGTAGATAGTGAAATTTGATAATTTTTTGTGGTATTATTAAGTGATCGTCGTTCTGTGTTTTCTGTGAACATTTGTGTGTATAAACTTTTATAAGACAATTACATTTGTGAGAAAAATTGGAAAAGAAGGTAAGAAGAAATATTCATTTATTTGAGATATTGGGGAATTACTGTACCTAAGTCCCTTTAGGAAGTTATAAGGTGAAGTTGAGTATGATTTAATATCCACTAATATGTTTAGTAACAAAAATAGTAATAACGAAAAGTAAGGTTATGTTGTAGAAGAATGGATACATTATTTCTGATATACAATCAATAGATTCAAAAGACCATTGCCTACCTATTTTGAGTTGAATTTACTCGAAAATGCATTACTGAAAATCTTATATATTCATCGAGTTTCCAAACACTGATGTTCTCTTTATACTCAGATAATATTGCCTTGTGCTATAAAACATTTTCTTTCTAAATAAGTTGATACCTCTTGGACAAACCAATGGCTTCTTGAGATACGACCCAAAATCAATGAATGTTCAAATAGTTATTGCCAATAAATCTGCTGTGTAAGTTAAGTTCTGAGAATACAATTTTATTGGTGTCAGCCCAAGCAAAAGAAACTTCCAATAAAGATTCCCTTCCAGTGGTCATTCATACTTTTTCTTGTGGAGTGTAGTGTATATTATCTTACCAATATTTGTAGGTAAATGACTATTTTATACATGTATGTTTCAGATGTCTGGGAATAAATGTGCCTACTACAATTGTGGGCTTTCAGCCCGGAATAATCCTTAGTTGAGACTATTCCATTTTCCAGTGAAAGATACCGCTAGATGTAAACGTTGGATATTACACTCAGGTATTATATCTCCCTTTTCCAATTATGAGTAATATTATTTTAGAAATATATTAAAGCCTTCCAAGAAGCATTTACATATTGAAAAAGATTTAATAAATCTCAAGTAACTTTCTTAGCAAAAAAATAGGATTGCTGGAAGTTCATCTGAAATGTTGATGATTGTAGAATTTAAATTCTCAATAGTTCAAGCTATGGAACATTTCATACAGGCATTTGTGTGATACTAGTGTAAAGGTGTATTTGCGTGGTTTGCATAGTTAGCAGACTCCCCAATGGATCGCTTCATCATTCTCTATGCCACAAAAAGTAACTTTTATCTTGAAAAAATTACAGTACTCCAAACTACTCGAATCAAGTTGACTGTGCCTTCATACTATACGGTGACAACAAGATCACTTTCGGCTGCCTTTTTTATTTTTCCACCATCTTTTATCATAACTTACTTTTATTTCATTATTTATTAAGATTTTGCGTATCTCGCATATTTAACAAAGCCATAGTTGCGTTGCGTGGAAATGACAATATAAGTAATACAATATTTTTTATCATAATGATAAACATTACTTTTTCCATTTTATGTCTAAAATGTGACATATTTCAACTCAAATTAGTGAGAGAAGTTGTACTTTTAATCACTAGTGATTAATAGTATATTGTTTTACGAGTGACGAAAGTAACATTTTTTTAAGCCAGAGAACAGTTTACCAGCCGAGGCTGGTAATGTTCATGAGTTTCGAAAAATATTTTTGACGAGTGAAACACTATACTTTTTCTACAACCCTGTTTATACCATAATAATATGCTAAAAAAAGACGATGAACAAATATTTTATTTTAAATTAAAAATAACAGAATTTTTTTAAACGTTACTTATGATTTAAATATTTGAGCAATTATTGAAAATTATAGGAGTATTACAATCAGGATTTTTATGTATTGAGGTAGACGATGCCACATCTGTTATGATGTTAACTGATGTCACTCCAGATGAAGATGCGCCGTAATCAGATAGGGTTGAATTTTGTATGGATTGTAAAATTTTTGTTTGTATTTGATTTTTTCTGCTAACTGATTGATCAACATATCCCTCCTGAACGTACTACCAGCCTCCATGCTTTTTTAATTGAAGTAAATCACCTCCTGCATCCACTAATAGCGTTGCGGAAGTTCTATGCAAACAATGCCCAGTATATTTTTGGGGATCATGCAAGTTTAAATATTGAGCTATTTGCATAAGAAATTTACTGAATTTATTTATTCCCACAACCTGTCTAGTACACTTTCCGTTCTGTTAGTTAATAAAGAATCTTGAATTTATTTTGTCCATATCTAGTGGACGGGGGTTCATATAAATTTTAGAAAGGCGAAGAGCTGCAAAATGATGTTAACAAAATTGAATGTATAAATTTACCAACATTAACGAATTATTAAGAAATATAGCCAGTTATAATTCAAAATGCTAATGTTTGTGAAACGGTAAAAACTACAATTTTTCACCTAAATTGAATAAATCTCCTTCTTTTGTAAGTCGATTAAAATGGTTTTATCTCTCTTTATTTCATTCTGAACAACTGGGTAGTACTGATAGTCTCATATTATTTTCAATTTATCAAATATGTTACATTTGATTTATTTGTTTTCAAATAGATATGGCAGAAATGATTTATGTAAATTTGTAGTTTTGGTGGAATAATTGGAAAACGTATTGTTTCTTTTTTTACTAATAGAGGAATAAATATGTCTGATGACTTTTGAATTCAAGTACTCACTAATAAATATTCAAAAATATCTCAACTAATTGGCATATTTTTTCTTTCATTATAGATTTTTTTCACCATATTTGGAAGAAGATTTGCATCTAATAATTGTTTCCTTATCCCATGTATTGAGTTTTATCATAATAATCTATTTCTTTCAGTATGCATACCAGAAAAAAACACAAGAGGTTTTTCACTTCCATTGGCATCATCTTCTCGTTCTACCCCACCACCAATGAGCCATGAAAATTGTGCGAGGAAGAGGCAACACCTACCGCTACTAAAGTCTCGGACCTCAAAAATTCTGTCCAAATTCGAAGTGCAGCAAGAAAACTAATTTTTCTGTGAGAAGTGTAACCAGATCTTTTGTAGCTCAGAACAAGAACTGTTTTTATAAATTGCATAAAAATAAGTTGATACAGACCAAGTGTACAAAAATTGAATAAAACTATAAACAAAATTTTGGATCCATAATTGTAACTACCATACATGAAAAAATATCCAATTCATCTTTTGTATCAATTGCGATATGGTGATATTTTTCTGCCATCATTTTATCACTTCTACAACCCAAAATGTAAAATCTAGAGTGAGGTTTCCATTACAATCTTCAAAAATTCAATATATTATACATAAAAAAATTGCATATGACTTTTCTCTGTGTCTGTGAGAGTACCATGCAAATTATTGTATTCAAAGTGATTGGATAGTGCGAGGAATAATTTTAAAGATTAACACACATTTTAAAAATATTTTGAAGTAATAAATTTTTCTCAAATTACTTCTCAATGCAACAAACAAAAATAAAATTTGAAAATTTCTACAAGTCAGAAAATATTGCTTGATATCATAGGGCTCCATATTGCATAATTATTTTAGAGACTTCAGAAATCTGATTGAAACTTCAATATTCCTTATATTATAAAATACTAAATACGTATGTATTATGTTTATATCGGTCACCATTATCAGACGTAAATATTTTTCTGAGCCAATTAGAATCACTACTGAACGAGTTACCTATTATATTATCTGGTGACTTCAACATCAATTTCACAGATTCAGAATCAAATGCAACACTACAGGCACAAATTAACCTACTCGGGTCCTTTAACTTGAAAATGCATGTGGAATCACCCACCCGTATAACAAATAATAGTATATCTACCATTGACTATGTATGTAGTAATCTAGATGATAAGTTCATTTCTTGTTTGGTTGCTTCACCGGGTTTGTCTGATCATGAAGCCATACAGTGTACTGTAAATATTGAATCAGGTGATATCTATAAAAAGTTTAAATATGGTCGTCTGTACAATGCAACAAACTATGATAGGTTCTACGACAAGTGTCTACAAACTGACTGGGATCATATCTTCAACACGACAGGATCATTTCAAGCTCTATATGATCAGCTAGTCACCAACTTTAATGAATCATTTCCCCAGCAAAAGATTAGAGTAAAGCAGAAAAAACAGTAGCTAACAAAAGGTATAAGGGTCTCCTCTAAAAATTTACGTGCGTTAAACTACGTACGTAAATTTACAAACCAAGAATTTAAATAATAACAACAATAATATTTATAAAAAATCATGCAAATCTATGATTAACAACTTCAGGGGACAGCAAACAAAGAAACTAGTAGATACACCAATGCCACCAGACGAACTTAATGAATATTATTGCACAATTGCCGGAAAACTAAAAAGTACTATAAAAACTTCCTACGATCCATTGACAAATTTGGAAAATGTCTATGTATCTGGTATAATATAAAACTATTATATGAAACAAATATCAGCGAACTTAAAGAAATAATTGGATCTATCAAAAATAAAAATGCATCTGGAATAGACGAAATATCTATAAAAATATTCGAAAATCTCCCTGATAATGCGTTGAATGCATTAGCAGTCGCAATAAACTCATCATTTGAGAATGGCATATTTCCCTCTTTTCTAAAAACCTCAGTGGTAATCCCATTGCACAAAGGGGGTGATGTAGAGGATCCATCAAATTTTCGTCCGATATCTCTTATTCCTACCCTAGCGAAAATCATAGAAAAACTGGTGAAAATACGCTTAACAACATTTCTAGAATCAAACAATCTGATAAGTAAGAGCCAATTTGGATTCCAAGCACAAAAAAGTACTCATGATGCCATACTTTCATTCTTGTATGAAGTTTACACTAATATCAACCAGCGTGAGGTGGCCGCGGCAGTATTTTGTGATTTATCTAAGGCCTTCGACTGTGTGAATCATGACATACTGCTGCGAAAACTGCAACATTACGGAATAACTGGAATCACACATAAATGGTTTGAATCTTACCTAAGAGACAGAAGTCAAATTGTCAAAACAACAGCATCCTCAGCTGCGGCTGACATCAAATGCGGAGTACCACAAGGTTCGGTGCTTGGTCCGATGCTCTTCCTGTTATATATAAACGACTTACCAACTATTAACACGAAAGGAAATTTTACACTATTTGCAGATGACACTACGATATTGTGGCATAGCAAAAATGCTGCTGAATTGCAAAAAAGTATTTGTTCAGATATCAAAAAAATTATAGATTGGTGTGATTCGAATCAATTATCCTTCAATATAACCAAAACCAATATCATAAGTTTTCGATGCACTCTTGATGCCATACATTTAACACAAAATGATTGTCTTATTGAGAATAAATCACATTGTAAATTTCTTGGGGTACTGATTGACCACAAATTGAAATTTGAGGAACATATCAAGACTCTGAACAAAAAGCTATCCTCTGGCTGCTATGCAGTTAGAGTGACAGGAAAAGAATTAGGTTTTTCCGCAGCGAAAACAGTGTACTTCTCATTGGTTGAATCCCATTTGAGGTATGGAATCCCATTCTGGGGAGTTGCCTGTAAAACCCAACTTCAACCTGTTTTTGTTTTACAAAAACGCGCCATACGATACCTTACCAAGGCAAATCGACATGAATCCTGTAGGCCTTTATTTATTGAACATAAAATCCTTACAGTCTTCTCTATTTTTATACTGGAAACAGTTTGTCTTATCAACAAACATAGTGACAAGTTCAGAACGGTATCATCGACCTACTCCACTCGGCATTCTGATGATCTTAGGCTGCCTATACCCGCCTCAACACTTATCAAAGATTCAATACTCTACAATGGATGCAAAATGTATAATCATCTACCAAATCATATCAAGACATTAAGAAATACGTGCAATTTTAAGAGAGCAGTCAAAGATTTTCTCACTGGTAGACCCTATTATAGTTTGGAAGAGTATTATGCAGACAGGTTTTAAAGTGTTTTACATGAATTTTAGAAAAGCAATATGTTAGAGTTATTTATTTGTCTGTGTTTGTCCTTATACACTGTACACTTTAGTTCTTATAAGAATTTGTATCTTTAGGATGACGCTATATATTTTTATGTATAAAGCTGTGCATACTGATATGCAAAATATTTTTTTTTCTTTTAATGCTTTGTCAATAAGATTAATCTTTGGACAATAAAGTATACTTCTTCTTCTTCTTATAATCACCTACCAGCAAATATAAAAAATGTATGTGATGACAAACAATTCAGGAAAGTCCTGAAAAGTATGCTTGCCACTAAAGCATACTATAATTTAGAGGAATTTTACTGTGATCATCTATAGCTCAAAAAAATGTTTTATGTAATTTGTATCACATTCTAATTTTACAATTGTGCGACGGTGTGTACACCTACAATTATATTATATACATGTTTTTATTGTGTGACTATTTCATCAATTTAATTGTGACTGTAAATGCTTATGCCGCTTTTTTTTGTTTGACTAATGTATGTGTTTTTATAAGTATACGTACATATAAATTTTTATATTTACACTGGCTTTGTCAATAAGAATTATGTTCTTCGATAATAAAGCATATTTGATTTGATTTGATTCACTCAGTAATTGGCGCGTGACAAAACAGCGTTATGGTTTTTATCATCATTGCTAGTTCGTGTCATATGTTAAAACACAATTTACGAATTATTATTGACTAACGATGGTAAGAACGAGAAAAATAATACAGTTGGCCGCAATAACGTAGAATGTGAAGGAGATTAACCCGCCGCAATTTCGCTATTATTGTACATTCAAATTTACTGAATTAACCGCTATTGCCTGATTGTATGTGTTTGCTTCAGAAGAGAGATATTGTAAGTAGACAGATAAGTTCGTGCTCCCATTCCCGGACGTCCTTGGTGTCAAAGCCGACAGGATAAAGATCTCGTTCACAATCCAAAGGCCAGGAACAATCACGTGAGTCATAATGCTGTCTGTTCTTCTGTAATTATTTTATAACTTGACAAAATACAATCCAATTTTTGGTCTACGAATTATCGAGTTATTTGATTTGCAACAAAAAGTTTTTTTATTCATTAGAACATGACCTCACATTGTCCTACATTGTGAGCTACTGAACTCCGACTTTCGGTCAACTTTCAATTTTTTCAGGTTGAATCATCTGATCACATGAAATTTTTTCCCCGAGTTGTCCAAATAAGGACCATTATTATTATATTCATTTCATAATGTTTAGTTTCTTGAGAAAATCATAATCTGCACCTCCAAAACCCCCCAGCTCATTTTTAATATGTTGGGACCATCTCAAATGATTGAATTTTAACGAAAAATTTATAACTTATGACCAATCCAACCTCAAAAACCCCAATATAGCATATTTTAAATAGAATCTGATCATAAATGACAATTGACATATTGAAGCCGCCATTCTAAATCCTTGATTTTGACCCCAAAAACCCTCAAACATCAATTTTGTATGCAATCGGACCATTTATTTTGATGTTACTCCAATATATAAGAGTAATCACCATTATCTCTGGATAAGGGAGACTGAATTCCGCCCTTACATATTGTCAATTACATTTCTCAATTTTTCGATACCGAACTCTTGTTACATTATGGTAATATGAATAAAGGCATTATTATTATTTTAAATCACAAAACTCATCCGCCATTTTGGATCCAACATCTCGTTTTTTTTATATCAAAATGTCATAATGTCATACTGAAAATTTGACTTGCAAGATTTGACCTAACAGAGAAAGTTAAATATGAGCTTGTACAATAAAAATTATTAAAAACTATTTTCAAAGATAAAGGAAAAATAATTTATTTAGATGTCTGACAAGTTATTCTGTGAGTAACAGATTCAAACGCTTGGCTCGCATTGTTTTCAATTTGAACACAAAAATAAAAGATTATTCCTGTCCGACAAGCTTTTGAATCTGTTACTCACATAATAACCTACATCACACATCTAAAGAAATTATGTTTTCCTTTTTAGTGCATTCTAATAAAAGTTTGGCTTTAGATACCATGTATGATAGAATCGCTCCGTAAATCACAAAACTCGTCCGCCATCTTGAATTTTGACAAAAAAATCCTAATCACCGGCCCCAAAAACCCCCACATACCAATTCCGAATGGAATCGGGCCATTATTACAAAATTTGTCATCTTGGAGCCATCATTTTGAATTAATGAATTTTGACAAAAAATCATTATTGCCGGCACTGAAAACCCCCACATATCAATTTTGAATAGAATCGGACCATGATCACAATACTCGTTCGCTATCTTAAATTTATGAATTTTGACAAAAAAATCGTAATTTTTGAGCCCGAAAACCCCCACATAACCAATTTGGAATAGAATCGGCACATAATCACAAAACTCGTCCGCCATATTGGAGCCACCATTTTTTTTTCTCAAACAAAAAGTTAATAGGATGTTGTCACCGGAATTATGAACACTTGCCAAATTTCAGCTCAATCGGATGCCAGGAAGTGCTTGAAGAATAGCTTACAAATTTTGAACCGGATTGGGTATTTGTTTGGCATCATCACTCACCTTACCAGCATTTTTATCTTCCTTAAATAGTGTTTCTCATTTGGTAAACTCGATACTCCCATCAGATTTTTTTGGATTGATAGATTCTTTCTATGAAGAAGGCGAAAGATTGTGGATTTCTAAAGTCAATGTCCCTCTGCAAGGTACGGATAAGAAAATGCAAAGTGCATGGGATCATCCGCTCTTGAAATTGAATTTGAATAATCTGTTTGAAACAGCTGTATCTACATCTCAGAAGGCTCGTCTCAATGCAGTGTCTTCAAAGGAATCAGGTGCGTGGCTCGATGCATTACCAGTTTCTTCTTTGGGTAATCTTCTTGACAATGAAACATTCAGAATTTCTGTTGGACTTCGGCTGGGTTCTTCAATTTGTGTCCGTCACAATTGCAAAAGTGGTGCTGAAGTAGATGAATCTGGGGTTCATGGTTTGAGTTGCAAATTTAGCGCTGGTCGTAGGTCCCGCCATGATGCAGTCAATCAATGACTTGATAAAGAGAGCTTTGATAACTGCCAAAATTCCAGCTATCTTAGAGCTATCAGGCGTCAGTCGTGATGATGGAAAACGACCAGATGGAATGACATTAATTCCTTGGAAATTTGGTAAACCAGTGGTATGGGATTTTACTTGTATGGACACTATGGCCACATCACACTTGAACTTAACCTCCATTCGCAAGGGTGCAGCTGCAGAAAATGGAGAGAAAGTTAAGATAAAGAAATATCAAAACCTGAGAAATCTCTACATTTTCTACCCTGTAGCTATTGAAACCTACGGAGTATTTGGCCTCCAAGCAACGAAATTTATTGAAGAGATTGGTAGAAAGATTTTCCAAGTGACCAATGATAGGAAATCCACCAGCTTTCTCCTTCAACGCATCAGCATCGCCATTCAAAGAGGTAATGCAGCTTCGGTGTTGGGAACCATTCCAGTTGGATGTCATTTGGATGAATTTTTCTACAATCCCCATTCTAAAAAGAACATATCTCAATATAGCTCGATATCCAATAGTGAAAGTTCGTCAATTCTGGGTTCTTTTACCGCTACTCAACGTTTGGATGATATATTTATTCGTCCACAAAGAATTAACATGTCAAGTAGTATCCATAAGTCTAATATTCGGAGCCATATACCTGAAAAGTATAATTTGGATTCATCCACCTCCAAAAAAATAACGCGATCTGCCATATCTTTACCCAACTCGATTTCAAGCAGCCTCCAATCGAGTTCCAATGATAGAGAAAATCATCGCATAAGAGACTATTCCTTTGAAGATAGCAGTAGCGGTGAGCGCATCTCCCTCAGTTATAACTCCATGAAACCACTTGAAGCTCCAAAACTCTCGGTCTTAATGGTTTGAAAAACATTGGCAATACTTGCTTTATGAATAGCGCAATACAATGTTTATCGAATACCAGATGGTTGCTCGAGTATCTGAGAAAAAACGAACATTTGAAGGATATCAACACAAGCATATCAAGTATGAAGGGTTCTTTGATGAAAGCATTTGAAGAAGTGGTAAAAGAACTTTGGTCAGAAGATTCGTCTGATGTGGTGGTTAACACTGTTTCTTTGAAAAACCAGATACAAAGATTTGCACCTCGTTTTATGGGTGACGCTCAACAGGATGCCAAGGAAATTCTCAGATATTTATTGGAAGGTCTTCATGAAGATGTAAACAGAGTAAGAGAAAGGCCTAAACCTACGTTCATAGAAATCGATGAAAATTTGAGCGATAATGAAAAGGCAAAAGAGTCTTGGTCAATATATCTTAGAATGGACAACTCAAAAATTGTCGATAACTTTGTTGGTCAACTAAAATCATCGTTGAAATGTACTTTCTGTGGCCATTGTTCTGTCACTTTTGACCCATTCTGGGACCTTTCACTCCCTATTCCACAGATTACTGGCAAGCTCAGTCTGTCACAATGTTTAGACTCGTTTACTAGGGAAGAAATTTTGGATGATGACGAAAAACCCACTTGTTCTAAATGTAAGAAAAGGAGAAAATGCACGAAGTCATTATCTATACTTAAATTCTCCAAAATTTTAGTAATTCACTTGAAAAGATTTTCGCAGAAGGATAGATTCAGAGGAAAACTAAATGTCTTCATTGACTTTCCTCTCGATGGATTAGATATGAATATTTATGCAGTAGATAATGCAGCTCCGTGTCGCTACAACTTGTATGCTGTATCCAACCATAGCGGAACAACTCTTAACGGACACTACACGGCTTACTGTAGGCACCCTTACCAGAGCACATGGCAGAGTACAATGACTCGAGTATCACGCTGTCACCAAAATCCATTGTGACTCTTAGCGGACACTATATATTATAAATTTTATGTAATAATATATATATATATATATAAATTTAAGGGATTTTACTTATTTACATTATATATTATCTTTGTTGTATATTATTATATTATAAATTTTGATGTAATATATATATATATATATATATATATATATATAAATTATAATTATATATATATGATATATATATATATATATATACATATATGATTCGATTATATTCTTGACTGTGAGATATTCAGTGGAAATTATTTTTGGGAATGCAGTCAGTGATGACCAGTTCAAATTATATTCTTCGTTATCAAGTCAAGCTTTCGAAAATCTTTATTTTCTTTCTCAAGACTATCTACAATGTTATATAATAAAAAACATGTGATATATAATATAAATGGTTACTTACTTAGCATGAAAATTAAAAAGAATTTGGTACAATGAAGAACATTGGAATTTTCTATTTGAAGTTTGGAACTATTTCAGACAGTGACAATTTCATTATGCAGGATGACAAAATATTTGTAAACAATATATTTTTATGTGGGACCATTATTTTGATCAATCTCTCCTTGTTTATGTAATATGTAAGTATAAATTGAACTCAGTTCATTAATATCTGTTTTTTTATTAATAGTTTTTGTTTTATTTTTATTAATGTGGACCATTTCTAAGAAAAGTCTTTTTGTCAGGTCTTTTTCAACATCTAATATCCTTGAATTTTGATTATCAATACGATGATCTCTGTCTATGAAATGAGTTGCCAAAGCACAAGATCTTATACACCTTCTGCAATCACTTTTATGGCCTGCGATTCTATCTTTTAGCATCTGTTTGGTCTGACCGATGTATACTTGATCACAATCTTGGCATGGAATTTCATAAACAATATTAGATTTGAAATTTTTTAGTATTGGAGTTTTCAATTTGGAACGAAGATTATAAATGGTTTTCAAATTGGTTTTTGCTATTATAATATTTTCGTTTTTCAGTAAGTTAATCAATTTTGGTGTCAATTCTTGAATGTGAGGAAGACTTTTGTAGTGAATTCGATTGTCATTGTTATTATTCAGTGAATTTGGTATATATACATATATATATATATATATATATATATATATATATACATATATATATACATATATATATATATATACATATATATATATATATATATATATATATATATATAGTTGTACACGTAGCTTGTAACCCACAAATACGGTGCTCTTGAACCCACTTTTCAGAATGGGCTTAAGAGTATATTCCAGTGCAATGACATCATTCCATAATTTTCGTCGAGCAACACTTAGAGGGGTAAAATTCTCAATATTTAAACATTTGTATACTCCTTTGAAACGTTGTACAGCCAATTATGCTTTCACTCAGCTATGAATCCCAAACGTATATTGCCTATATTAGACGGCCTCTGTGGTCCCGGCGGCGTTGCTCTACTGCCTCGCGCGATTTCCAGTTCAAAATATTTATTAGGGATTTCAAATCAGTGAGCGTCGGTGACTTGCGGAAATGTCCAGCAGAGAGAGAACAGATTGTAGGCATGACCCTTCAAAATTATAACTTGAGAAAAGGCAAAAGGTGAGCACATAATTCATATTCAGTATAATGTTTATGTTTAATAATGACTCGATTTGAAGTTGATGAATATATTTTTTTCCATCCTTAGAGGGGAGGAGGGGAAAAGAGGTGTGAATGTGAGAATCATGAAGTATTTCATATAAACCTCAGCGTATTCTTATTCCATCCTTAGAGGGGAGGAGGGGAAAAGAGGTGTGAAAGTCAAGGAAATTGGTATTTGGGCTTATCTTTTAAAATATAAATCACAAATTTCAGGATTTTTTAAAATTCAACACTAAAGGTTAGGTTAGGTTAGTGAGGTTGAAAGTTTGTATAGGAGACCGTTAGTTTTTTGAAGTGGAGTTCATGAATATTGGAATTATAGGTCTTTGTTACGAATACATAAATACGTATTTCAGTGTTTTCCGAAATTCAACCCCTAAAGGGGTGATATAGGGGGTGGGAAATTTCTATAGGGGTTTCAAGTTACTTTTCAAGTTAGGATCATAAAATTGGAATTTGAGTTGATTTGTTGAAAATATAAACAGGATATTCATAAAATCAGATGTGGAATCATCTGCACTGAAAGATAAACTTTAGTCACTATCTTCCATCGTCAAGATAACCTCTTGTGGGGAATTCTTGTTGAAAAGGGAAACATTCTCAATTGAATATTGATAGCCGGGAAAGTAGTTGTTTTCTGTTAGACATCCACAAAAACTAACTTCATTTGAATCGTGGATTTTTCAATTAACAAAAAAATCTTTCTATCAATATTCAATTGAGAATGTTTCCCTTTTCCACTGGAATTTGAGTATTCGTTACAAATGGAGACATACATATTTCAGTGTTCAGTGTATGGGTGGATAAACACTCCCAAGTATGCAATAAAAATGAACAAATAGCACAGCAGTTCTTTGAGAAAATAGATTTTTATTTACGAAACTAAAAATAGCTGAATGAATTTCGATATTCTCAAATTAATTGTTGGAAAGATAGATTGACCAAAGATAACTATGGAATGGCCACATTAGTCAAGGGTCAAGCATTTAGAAACGGACACACAATTCCTTCAATTCTTGGAACGGGAAGAATTTTTGTAATTTTCCCTGTTGAAAATTCAAATATAACATGAATTCTGATAATTTTATCCAATTTCAAATGTTATTTGAGAAATATTCCCACCAAATATCATCGTGCTAGAGGATTTAATCGTGAAATTTTCAAAAAAATTGCGATAAAACCCCTAGCACATATGATATTACTCTCGATAAAACGTAAATTAATTGAATATTGATCAGACTAGGCAAACAGAGTATTTTTCCTTGAATGTTCAACAAGGGTACACTCCTATATACCAATCCTTCACTTCTTTACATGAGTCTGCATATTGCTCAGATAATTCGGAAAAATATATCATCAGCTCTTGTACTACAAAACGATTGAAGATAGTGACTAAAGTTTATCTTTCAGTCGCATATGATTCCACATCTGATTTTATGAACAGCCTGTTCATATTTTCAAGCAAATCAATCTATCATATACCATGATAGGTTTAAATTTGGGATTGCTTCTAAAAAATGTGTTGCCCATTTCTTTCGGGCTTCCTGATAATCGTGGAAGCATGAAATAGATTTTCGCAACAAAATGTATTGAAGGCCTATTTAACGATGCTTCTCTTGCATCGATGCTATAAATGATTTCTGGTGAGTACTCTCTTTTGGAAAACATTTTTCTATGCCTCATTCATCTATATGAGTTTTTAATTGAGCCTGGAATAGAAAAT
Source organism: Gonioctena quinquepunctata (assembly GCA_018342105.1). Taxonomy (NCBI): domain Eukaryota; kingdom Metazoa; phylum Arthropoda; class Insecta; order Coleoptera; family Chrysomelidae; genus Gonioctena; species Gonioctena quinquepunctata. The sequence goes on from JAFIRS010003385.1 coordinate 22,439, forward strand.
CAAATAACTATGTTAATAAAAAAGCAAATTTTAAATTTTAGATTTTTTTCTTCTGAGAGTCTTTTCAGAATATCTATCAGATGTAGTTCAATGCCCAGCGTGATTTCAGCCGGGAAAGTAGTTGTTTTCTGTTAGACATTCACAAAAAATAACTTAATTTTTATCGTGGATTTTTCTATTCACAGATAAATATTTCCATTCAATATTCATTTGAGAGTGTTTCCCTTTCCAACATGAGTAAAAAAGCAAATTTTAAATTTCAGATTTTTTCTTTTGAGAGTCTTTTCAGAATATATATCAGATTTAGTTCAATGCCCTGCGTGGTTTCGACCAGGGAAGTAGTTGTTTTCTGTTAGACATTCACAAAAAAATAACTTAATTTTTATCGTGGATTTTCTATTCACAAAAAAAATATTTCCATTCAATATTCATTTGAGAGTGTTTTTCCCTTTACAACATGGGTACCCCACAAGAGATTATCTTGAACGATGGAAGATAGTGACTGAAGTTTATCTTTCAGTCGCAGATGATTCCACATCTAATTTTATGAATATCCTGTTAATATTTTCAAACAAATCAAACCATCATACCCCATAACAGGTTTTATTGACAAAAAACATTGATTTCAAAGTGTCTCTCCGAAAGAAATGATTCTAACTTTACATCTTTGCAAAGTGAGATTGCTTTCAAAAATGTGTTTCCCATTTCTTCCGGTCTTCCTGATGATCGTGGAAGCGTGAAATAGATTTTCGTCGACAAAAATGTATTGAAGATCTAGTGAATGCGATGCCTCTCTCGCGTCAATGTCACAAATGATTTCTGGTGAGTTCTCTCTTTTGAAAAACATTGTTTTCCGCCTCATCCATCTCTATGAGTTCCTTATCAAGACTGAAATATAAAATCAAATAATCATCCCAATGAAAAGGCAAATTTTGAATTTCAGATTTTTTCTTTTCAGTTAGGGTCTTTTTAGAATATCTATCAGATGTTGTTCAATGTTCAGTGTGGCTTCAGTCGGGGAAGTAGTTGTTTTCTGTTAGTCATTCACAAAAATAACTTAATTTTTATCGTGGATTTTTTGATTCACAGAAAAATATTTCTATTGAATATGCAATTGAGAATATTTCCCTTTTCAACATGGATACCTCACAAGAGGTTATCTTGAACGATGGAAGATAGTGACTTGAGTTTATCTTTCAGTCGCAGATGATTCAAAATTTGATTTTATGAACATCCTGTTCATATTTTCAAACAAATCAATATTTTATTTCAGTCTGAATTGTTTTAATAATTCAAATATTCAATAAATTCAAATTTAATAAATGTGTTCTTATAATGAATGTGTTTTTCATTCAGGTGACTTCCCCATTTCACGGGTTCAAAAATCATAACTATAAATGAGTTTTTCCACTGTGTGTACAATATTGAGAAAAACAATATTAACACAATTTAAATTTGCAAGAAGAAAGTGCCACCACCAAAAGCTACCATTTTCATTAGTGTATAATATCGCATCAAACATTATGCTATCATAGAAAAATCATTTCATTTAACTCAAAAACTCATTTCATATAAGATTTTTGTTCGAAAATCATCTGTGCTAATTGTTTACTTATATACTCCAAGAATGAACCCATTCAGGGGAGTTCAAGTAAGAAAAAATATTGAATGATCTAACAATAGAGTCAAATTCTAAAAGTCAATAGAGGAGTTCCTTTAAGCAACAGGCCAATCTACACTATGCAAACGACGTCATTCACAATTCAGCACTACGATTAGCATTAGGTGCTCACCGCACAAGCCCAATAGAGAGTATTTGCTGCGAAGCCAGCGAACCCCCTTCAAGATACCGTCGACAACACCTAAGTCTCTCATACGCTTCTTCTATTGCTACCAAACCAACGCATCCAACCTTTGATAACGTTTTCTCGAGTCGTTTCAAACAAAATTTCACAGGACACCCGAAAACAGCCCCTCCTTTCTACTAAAGAATCAATAAGCTCTCACAAAGTCTAGAACTCACCCTCCTTCCAGTATTCTCGAATTGTATTACCTCCTATCCTCCTTGGCTGATCAATGTCATTACATGTGATCTCACCATATCCGCTTTCAACAAAAATGAAACGCCTCCCCAAATTTTATTGAACCTCTTCCACCACAAATTGACTGAATATCAAAACAATGTAGCACTGTATACTGACGCCTCAAAAACAGAACAGGAAGTTGGCGCTGCTCTAGTAACACCTAATGGAACATTGAAATTCAAACTAACCCAATCATCGGGTATATACAGCACTGAACTTTTTGCTATATTACAACCATAACATTTCGTGAAGAATCACCCCGATGAAAAATTTCTAATCATATCAGACTCTTTGAGCGCACTTAAGGGTATGCAACAAATATACACAGACAACCCAATCTTACTTATGATGGAAAACGAACTACAATGTATCTAAGAACTCAGGAGAAAAGTTATCATGATGTGGGCCCCCTCTCATATTGGGATTGCTGGTAATGAGAGAGCAGACATAGCAGCCAAAGAAGCAATAAACGACCATCAATCGAAATTAATATCCAGAACAACCAATTCAGACATGAAATCATTCGTCAAAAGTAAAGCAATTGAAGAATGGCAAAGAGAATGGCAGCAGTCAAGTTCAAAACTGGCGCAAAATAAACCATATGTAAAACCCTGGAGTCACCTTCCAAAATGGAGAAAACATCAAACAAATCTCTGCCGTCTACGTATGGGCCACACAAAATTTTCGCACGACTACCTTTTGTCACGTTCTGAACAAACAATATGTGAAGTGTTCAATACAACAGTGTCTGTGAAACATATCCTGGAAATATGTCCCAAATTTCAAGAAGCAAGAAACAAATACCAAAATTCACAAAATCTACATGAAACTTTGGGAAGAAACTGTAATGTTATCAATATCATGTCATTCTTAACAGATATTAATATGAGAGAAATAAAGTATCAAAGTCATCTTCACAAAAGATTCAATATAAATTGAATACAATTGGTAGACCACAGGTGAAAAACAACTACTTTCCTAGCAAATACCACGCAGAACGTTGAATGACATTCACCTGAAAATCCATGCAAACTTCCATATAAATGGAAATTGATTGCAAATATTTCTTTCTGATAAGCTCGATTATGTTTAATCTATGTCGTGTTCGCCTAACAATCCGCTTACCGGTTTCAGGCTTTTTTGGCCCTCATCAGTACGGAGTAGTCACCAGCCAGAGATCCGGAGAGCTCTGGTCGAAGCGAGACACAACACAAACAAATCATCATCCAGCTTATGTTCCACTCAATCTAAATGTAAAGTATTGTTGCGCTAATAACTCTAGTGGTTGATGCGCTGTAGGTACGCGGAAAAGATAACTTTCAACTGGCGGTACCTAGTGACAGAAAGAAACACTCCAGATATTAATATGTTCCACTCAATCTAAATGTAAAGTATTGTTGCGCTAATAACTCTAGTGGTTGATGCGCTAATTCTCAAAAAAAGAAAATAGAGTGATATATAATTATTTTTTTTAATGAGGTTTTCCATTATCATTCGGCAAATGATTCAGAGAAAATGAATATTGAACCAAAACTGTTTTTTCGATAATTTCAAGTTTTACTCCCAAACGAATATTTTTCTCCAAAATTTTGCAATAAAATATCAATAGATGAAAAATTATCTGAAAGTTTGGAGAATCAAAAAAAAATCTGTACCTTCATCAGAAACTGGAATATTCAACTCCTTGTGTTTTTTTCCTCTACAAAGAAACACCTATTACTGTTTCAGGTCCGAATTTTCGGGAAGTATTTCTGAATGATTGAATCCTATTCGGCATAATATACATCATTTTCATGAATAATTCATGAAATAGATTTTCATGAGAACATAATGTTACTGCCATTCAGGGTCAAATATGGAGTAAAAATAAGATGACCAATCTCTCATCCCATTGTTTTGTTCAGGCTTTTTGTATAGTCGATCGCTTCCTTAGCGGGAAGAGGAGGAACAACAAATTCTATATCTCATATATTCATAAAATTGATAGTTCTGAAATTTCGGAGTTATAAATATTAATTTGGAAGTAAAATAGGAAAAAAGTGGATAATAAATTTCTGTTCAATATTTCATTAATATCAATACTCAAAAGATAATAAAAACTTTCCGATAAAAGAAAAAAATATTACTCTACGAACTGCTGCTCACATAAAATTTGCCGTTGATTGTTCTAGACAGTTTTCCATGGAAATAATAATTGTGGAAATATAGATTTTTTAGTTTTTATGCCAAGTGAATTAATGGTTCCATGTGATTGAAATACCCGAAAAAATATAAAGTACTTATCAGCAATTAGTTCAGTTTTTGTCCGGTTCTGATTCGTTCCCCACATCACAAGATATCTATGTTCGAAAAACATGCACAAAATAAAACAATTGCCTACTTTCCTGAGAAGCTCAATTTTGTTATCTCTAATTATTCCTGAAACTAGCTTTCCCGATATATTTTTTTCCATCATATATTTCTGCATATTTTAATTCAATCGGACGAAATATATACTACTTGTATTTCAATTCTTTGTCATTTATTCACAATCGATCTCTAGGCACCCCCCGATAGTAATATTTTTTATTATCCAAATAAAACAGGGGATAATCTTAATCAAGCATTACAAAATCAGATTTTGTAGAGAACAAATAATTCTTTCAATGGTACCCATATGGTACCACTGAACATTCAACCAGATCTTTGAATTACCAACAGAAAGATACATATTGTCGAGTTTTTACTTCACTATTGTCGATGTTGCAGCTTTCTAAGATTGAAAAAATCAATTAATGAACCGGAATTTTATGTGTATATATTTTTCCGCAATTTAGAACTAATGAGAGTAATCCCTGTGTACAATGCAAAATCTCTTTCCTCAACAGACTAATCTGGGCTTGAATTTAATGTGATGATTTCAGGTGGTTCAACCTATTTTGTATAGGTGAACTGTCCTTTACTTCCCTCTTTTTTATCAATTAATGTGAGTGGACTTAATATCAAAAAAAAACATGGAAAGTTCTATACATTTCACTTTCAAAAGACCGCAGAATTGAATTTCAAGAAAGTCAATAAAAAAGTTCCTTTGCCTCAAAAAATTGTTGAGATTTTCGATATCCAATCTTCAGGATGGTTGAAATCATTATATCGCTCCTCAGTTGGAAATTATATTTGCCTAATATTCTTGGTAGACCGTCTCCCCTATATGGTCTACATCAGTGTAAATGTATTTTTATCGTTTGATGCACAAAAATTAAATTTACGATGAAAACTGAAGAATAAGGCTTTTAAGCCAATATTGGTTATTTTGTACTTTTTTCCAACCATCCTTTATGTAGATGGATTGATCGCACAAAATTCCCCTTAGAAAAAGAATTGGTAAATATATCTTCAAATATTGTAACTTTTTCAAACTCAAATTCCCTAATCTGAAAAATGAACGATAAATATTTTTTATATTGAATTATGAACTACTCCTTGCGCTAGGACAGATCACGGATCCAGCAATTCATATATATATTACATTAATGAAGGCAGCCATTGCGATGTTGCCAAACTTGGGCTCCTACGCTACAAAAGTTTGTGGGCTCTACAAAGAAGTATATAATTCTGCAGTGTATATCCCTATATACTGAAGCCCCTACAGTTCGAACCAAAGAACTATATGCATATGTTGGTTATGGAAATGGTATATTGTGTGTCCCGATCAAAAAGCGTGGGAAATGATCTGCATTCAATTCTGATCACCCAGTGAAGAGATACAGGGTGATACTTTGTTGAGCCCGATATCGGGACTAACAAGGTTACTCCGGGCTAAACTGCGTCTCGTTCATATGCTTCACGGGATTCACAATGACCGTGTACATCTCTACATATATATATATACATATATATATATATATATATACATATATATATATATATATATATATATATATATATATATATATACATATATATGAATTTAGGAATAACGACTGAAAATTGGTATGAACAGTGGGGAATAACGGGATCTTCACTCAGCACAAGTGTTGAACTATGAAAAATGGATTAAAACTGATGATTCTCGAAGAATATAATAAAAAAAATCAACACACCCACTACTTATTTTATATTTTTTTGACTATTAATCATAGGTTGTCACTTCAAATCCTTCAATGTCACTCGAAACGTCAAAGATATAACACCATTCCGACAAATATTTACATATTTTATGTTTTTTTTTAAAGTTAATGTTCATTAATCAACCACTCAGATTACTGTAAGTACTTCCTTCATTTCAAGTATTTTTTTCTCAATAATGTAATTTACATATTTTAGGACCCTGAAGAAGTTTCAAAATTGAAACGAAAGCTCGGTCCAACGTATTAAAGAGTTTTTCATAGTTCAACACTTGTGCTGACTGAAGATCCCCGTTATTCCCCACTGTTTATACATATATATATATATATATATATATATACATATATATATATATATATATATATATATATATATATATATATATAAATTGGCATTTTTCTGTATTCCTGGTGCATGTTAGCGTCTAATATAGAAATTTGACAAATTTTCGCTAACTTATTTGAAAGCAAATTTATTGTCTGAACTGTTTGAAATGACTACTCTAGAGCTTTTACGATAAGCGGGATTCATTTATAGTTAAATTACCTTTGGTGGCTAGAAATGTCAGAAATTGATCTTTTCTCTGTCTTTTGTGGCCCTGAGATGTTTGTTGGTTCTATCACTACTTTCTTTTTGCCAAAACTACCCAGCAACTTATATAACATAGTTCTCTCTATTTCTCTCTCTGGTCAAGTACCTATTTTCCGTCCTTTTGGCGTCAGAAACGATTCGCTTGAAAAAAGTTACACTCTAATTCGTCATTGTAATTTTAATCTCATTGCACCCAAAGAAGTTACCCTTCAATGAGTTTTGCATTTATTTGTTCGTAGGTAAAATGTTTTGTATCACACTTTGTGGTAAAGCTTATTACAGCACTCGTGTGCTTACCATGACTTGGTCAACGAACTCGTCACAGCAACATTCCACACTTGTCAGTGTAATGAAGCTTATACTGCACTAGAAATATAAATAACTATTACGTTCTGCATGTAAAAGTCTTTTAAGTTCATTATACCAAAAAACTTTAGTCATGACAGATGTCATATAAATATCAACTTTTTTTTTCATAGTTTTTGCATTATAAATGAGCAAATATTATACTGAAGTTACCATTTTCTGTCTAGTTATTTAATTGTCATTACAGTAGATTTAAGAAATATTCCATTATTTAAATTTTTTTGAGTCATCTGGTTATCCTTCAATCTCTAGGCCGGGTCATTTCAATTCCAAGTAACACAAAACATTACTATTTTCTGGGACTCACTTTTTATTTTCTAGAATTATGAAGAGTTTCTTTGACACACAGCAAAATATACCAAAATATTAATTTGGGCTATTATAAATGAAATATTATCCCAAAATCATTAGTCAACCCATAGAATTTTCAATGTTGGCTTGGAAATGATGAACATATAGGATGAAAAACACTTGATCACAAGGAAAATATTGAAAACTCTACATTATTTTTTAGACTTTTCCTTATCTCTATTGGCAGCCAGTACTTCTCCCGGAGCAGGATAGGGTCTCTGTTGAAACAACACCCCTGAAGCTGTATTATCTGCACGTGTCTTATTCATTTCTAAGCCGTCACTCCAGCTTCCTTGGGGAACATCTGAATAAGCTGCAGGATCCATTGGGTCTATTTCATCTTTTCTTGTTTTTCCTCTACGGTATCTCTCTTCCTTCCTATACCTTCTATCATCTCTTTCTCGCTCTCTTTCCCTTCTATCAGAGTATTTTCTGTGGATGCGGTCTTCATCGTCTGAATCTCTGTCCCGATCTCTATCCCGTTCTCTTTCCTTATGCTTTTCATTTTCCTTCTCTTTTTCCAAGCGTTCTTCCCTTTCCCTCATTTTGAGGCGGTTTTCTCGAAGTTTTGCAGCACTTTGGCATTTGATGGATTTAGGATGTTTTGGAGGAAGCCATGATACTAGATCATTTTCCATGTTCCAGTAATAATATCTCCCACTGAAAATAAGATGATTAATTGATCTTTGATGTAAGTATCAGATACAACATCTCAAAATTACATTACGAACTCAAATAAGAAATGAAATGTAAATACTTACGAGCCCTTATCGAAAATTTCAGTCCAATTCATTGGTAGAGGAAATTTGCCTAGTAGCTTTTGCATATTTCTGAAATATTTAGGATCTGGAGTTTGCACTCCTTTCCAGTGAGTTTCACACCAATAGTTGCATTCATGATAAATGTTGGACTTGTTGGGACATGTGGATAAACCCTTAAAGTCTTGTTTTTTCAATTGCTCAACTGGTTTTTGTTTTGCTGTAAATTATTTGACTCATGAGATGGAAATTATAGAAAACTACTTTACTTACGAGCAATAATTCCTCTTTTCCATAATTTGGATGCTAATGCAGGAGGAAGGGGCATTATTATAGAAATTTTATATTTATTTCAGGCACAGACCATTTTAGGTCTAATTCTAACCTAAATGTGTTTCATGTTTCATCACCAGCACTCATAGACATATAATAATATGGACTGGTTGTGGGAAAGAGAACATCGATATCAGAACCTGTGAAAAAGGACAGAATATGTTCAGGCAAAACATTGGTTTCGTATATTGTTTATATGTTTTTCCATAGACATTATAACTGATGGACTGGCCGTCACGTGACTTTAACACACAGTTCCTGGCGGACTACATAAAAGAGAGACATGTTGTGAAGGATAGAATAAGTCAAGGCAGAAGATTCAAATTTGCTATGGCATTACATTGGAAAACCCTTCTTTGTTGTTTTTTTTCCAAGGGAAATATTGAATACTTTGAATGAAATGAGTTTTGAAAAAGTTAATGGAATCACAGTGAGGAAATTTATGCGACATTTTCATGATATCTTTCAGAAACAAAAGAATTCCATTGAGCCTTCATCTGAATGAAAATGTTTTTTATTTTTATTTCAAAGTTCAGGATTGAAAAAAAAATATTGGTAATCAAATTTATATTCGATATCATGAAGTTAGAAGTGCAATTGAACTAAATTGGGAACTTGGGCGATTTCAAAATTTGTGATCAATAATGCCTAATAAATAAAACTTAGTGAGAAATTAAAATTAGGAAGTGAAAATATGACATAGGAAAATAATACAAATACAAAATGGTATTCAACACTCGATATAGAGACATTATTTTAAGAAGGTTGTTAAATGATAGGGTGTATATAAAAAACAGTTGAGAAATTTATGTACCTCTGTACGTGGCAAGCTAGTATAGTAATATAGTCAACTAGTCGTTTTTTCATTTTATTTTAATTTGGTAGAGTATTGTATAATTTAAGGCTGATGTAGCTGTGCCTTTTTTTGTCCTACAGCTTTATCCATAAAAGGCATTTTGAAATTAATTTGTTTGGTTCAAGTGTTTCGATTTGAAAGATTTTTCATTAATATGCGAAAAGAAGATCTGAACTGGATTAAATATATTTGTTTCCAAATAGAGAGCATCTGTCTGATAAGTCCTTTTTTTGGAAAATTATTTTTGTGTTACTATCAGTTTATTCACAGTGGTCAATATTATTCAAACCTTAATTGTGGTGCATAGTACTTACCCCTATAGCTGTTATGTGTCTTGAAGGAATACTTCTGATCATAAGAAATAAGAATCAATGAAGGGAATGAAAATAAATAAAATAATAAGTGTTTATTATATAAAATTAATCTAAATGAGTAAAAATAAGGATTATCAAGATTATATAGTAAAAATCACTTCATTAATAGAGTTTCTTGGGTTCCCTGATAGCAAAATATATAAATAAATGAACATATCATTCTTTCATTTATTTACATTTCGACGTATTTTGTGTCATCTAACAATAAAATAAATATAAGAAAGTTTGAAACAACACATTTTGTATATCACAGTAGAAATGACTACTGGGACTATGTTTACCACTGGTCAATGTGTTGTTTCAAACTATATGTATCTTACTATTTTGGTGTTTTTTACCTGAAGATGGACAAAAGTATGTTGAAAAAATACCTGATTGATCAAAACGTTAATTCCGAGAATTTGAAAAAATCAAAATATATGTGACTTATTTAAAATGAAAGCACTCTTATAAAACACCTATTTTTGAACCGATTGTTTTTTTTGTGAGGTAGAGATTCGAAAAATATATGTTTTGTAAGGATGTTTCCATTTTAAATGGGCCTCTAATACTATATTACTTTCGTGTAACCTTTATTGATGACTGAAATGAATTAATTTTGTCAATCTATGTCTTATTCTTGACTCAACTTCATTAGAAGTATTATTAATATGGTGGAGACGAATAGTTAGATAATTTTTCAAAATCAGTTTAACCAATTGTAAAATATGACTGGAAAGAGGATCTTGTTCCATCGAGTGCTCAGTGAGCACTGCAAAGACTTCATTTAAGCTTATTTTCCTTAGGCAAAACCTTATCATTTTATTTATTATATTGGGCTCAGAAAAGTTATTTATTGTTTTTATAATACTTTCTGCCACAATACATATTTTAACTACATCTGACGAAGGTTTACAGAGTCCACCTCTATTTTTTCTTATTAGAAGTGCTGATGCTGTATTTGTGGAAGTGAGTGATTTGGCACAAGTGTCGCAATTAATGAGTTTTACCATTCTTTTACTGACAAAACCAGCGATATACTCTATAATATCAGTATAATATACACAATTTGAAATCTCAGTGAAAGGAACCAAATTATCAAAATCATCAACTTCAATATCCTGAACATTCAAAGAATCTAACAAATTTGTACTTATAACATGAGTGGAAGATGTCACATTCAATATACTTGTTTTGTCTTGTGCCAAGCAATTTGCAGTATCTGGTGACACTAGCTCACAATGGATCAAGACTCTTTATAGCCCTTCAATTGTCTTGCTGTAGGATTATTATTGAAACCTCCTCGAGATCTCATAATAGAAAAACATCTCTATATGATCTGACTATTTTATAGGTGCAGAGAAACTTTAAAGTTTTCGTTTTTATCAAATCAAACAAATTCCGAATACTAACTAAGCAAATTATCAACCCAATGAAGCCTGTTTTTCGTCGAGATTTAATAATTAAATCTCCTTTTTGATCTTTGAGACTACTCAAATATTTTATTGAACTCTCTATAGTATCTTTAATGAACTTTTCATTCTCTATGCAGAGAGGTTTTTTGGTAATCATTTTGTTTAAAAAGTTTCTACTATTTAAAATATCGAAAATATCATTAATTTTTCTGCAGTGAATTACAAGGGGTTGGCTTCCATTGAACTGCGGGATATTCAAATCTTTATCACAATACTCTAAAGCATCGGCAACACTTGCACTGAACATTTCCACTGCTAATTTTACTTTCATCTTTTCTTTGTGATAATTTAGATGTCTATTCCGAATTTTAGTTGCTGCATGAAGTCCTGATTCATTTTGTAATTTGACTAATTCTGAGAAATAATTCCAATTTATTTTTTCGTTCAGTCCATTGTAAAAAAATCCCCAGTCACCAAGAGTATTACGGCACAACTTAACCATATGGCAGGCATCTAGAATAATGTGTATTTTGTGATTTGTAATGGGATGAAAAAAATATGGCCTCATTTCTGGCCAGCTCAAGTTCGCTCCTAGAATACTGCACATAGACATATTTGATGTTATTCCATCAAATGTGAGACTCTTTATAATAACTCCTGTACCCTCCATTTGTATCAAGCAACCTCTCACCAAATTTGCTTTTTGCTCTGCAGTTAAAGCATCTATCAAAAAATATGCAATGGGAACTTTCCATCTAGCATTTAATGCAACAAGCATGAAGACTAAGGCATTTTTGGCCCTAGGAATGCCATCACTATCTTGGATTCCTGTTCCAAAATTGACATTTCATCCATGACCAATCCCAGCTAGCAATGATTTTCCCTTGGTTTTTTCCACCTCCACCTTGATTTTGACAGCTCTTATAGCCTCTTCAGTATACCCCGGTGAGCCATCTACTGAACTGCACCATTTTAACAAAGTACGTGGATGTGGCAAAGAATGCTTCCCAAAAGTGGTTCTTATGTAGTTGTAGGCAGATGATGAATAGAAATTGAGAGTGAGAGCAAAACTTCTCAATTCCGGAGGAAATTTTCCTGTTACTCCTTTCAACTGCCTAGAAAGGAGTTGTTTTTCTGCTTCGAAACAGATTCCTAAATGAAATGAAAATACATTAAATCATTTGTATAAAAAACATCAAAACCCCATTGCCTCTGAAAATAAAATATGGTTTTCTACCTTTCTTAAATAAGCCTGTTCATGCCTTCATTACCTACACCAATAATTCTATCAAACAAAAAAAATATAGAATAACAAATAAAAAATTGCATGTTCAAATAATTTAAAGAAAATAACTCACCTAAAGAAGCAAGAAAGCTAAAATTAAAAAAATAATGTTTTCCTGGATATAATTTGGCAAATTATAAATAAGTATTCCTCCAACTAATATAGGTATAACTTTTTTCTTATTTTTCATAACTTATTTATTTTTTATCTTTGCTCTGATAACTGGCCAAACTACAATTATACCAATACCTCAATAAGTAATCCTAGATACCTTCAGTATTATTGATGTTTCAGAAGAAATTTGATGTCTCTTTCTCAAATCATCAAGAAGACCATTCAGATCTGTTATTTTTATTACTCCTGTGAAGTTTGCAGTGGAGATACTTGTTAGTCTTTCTGTATTTCTGTATGACTGACTGCTAAATATTCCAGTATATATGGCGTTTTCTTGACTGTCAAGATCAGATTCTTCAGAATCTCCCACATATACAGGAACTAACCTTTTCTAAGAAGAATGAGAAAATATTTAATTATATGAAATTTTATATTGTTGTTTATTTACCTTTTCTAATATTTGTCCCAGATTTGACAGGAGTTAATTCATGCCTGATTACATTTGGATTAGAATTATGAAAAACTTGAATTGGTGTCTGTAATGCTTGAGAGGTAGAGGAATACTATCTTGTTCTTCAACATTCAATTTTCAGAACTTGCAGGAGTCAAGCTTGAGTTGAATAGTTGACGGTGATGTAGGAGGAATATCTGATCACATTGAATCAATGTTTATATCAAATGGTAAAAGCGAAGTTTGAAAGAATCAGAAAGGCATACAAATATAAATGTTATTTGAAATTTGAAGGAAATGTTTTGGTGACAGTGAGTTAGAAATATGAACTCACCTTCAGTGGCATTTATAATCAATGTTCTTCTTGATTTTCCTTCTTGAGAAGACGTTTCGGGAAATCAAAACCGATGGGATTGCTTCCTTCTTCAAAACTTCGTCCCAAAGGGATTAATATAATAGTCCTCTGCTTTGAAGTGGTTACTACAATTACCGCTGTGGCAGAGGGTTTGTAGTCTTTTCTCTAATGGCTATCACAGTTATTTTCATCAGTTCATTCTTCGAAACCTGTAGTTAAAATGTGTTAAAAAATCCACATACACTTCATGGTTACTCACCTATGAAATTTCACATCCAGCCCTTTCTTGTATCTAACTACACAATTATAAGCTGCACACGAAGAAGGCATATTTAAGAATGTTTATTATTTATTAGAGAGTTCTGAAACACTAGATAAATTTATAAAAAACTCGGAAAACACCACACGAAAACACCATAGACATATAATAATATGGACTGGTTGTGGGAAAGAGAACATCGATATCAGAACCTGTAAAAAAGGACAGAATATGTTCAGGCAAAACATTGGTTTCGTATATTGTTTATATGTGTTTTCGTGTGGTGTTTTCCGAGTTTTTTATAAATTTATCTAGTGTTTCAGAACTCTCTAATAAATAATAAACATTCTTAAATATGCCTTCTTCGTGTGCAGCTTATAATTGTGTAGTTAGATACAAGAAAGGGCTGATGAAATTTCATAGGTGAGTAAACCATGAAGTGTATGTGGATTTTTTTAACACATTTTAACACAGGTTTCCGAAGAATGAACTGATGAGAAATAACTGGGATAGCCATTAGAGAAAGACTACAAACCCTCTGCCACAGCGGTAATTTGTAGTAACCACTTCAAAGCAGAGGACTATTATATTAATCCCTTTGGGACGAAAGTTTTGAAGAAGGAAGCAATCCCATCGGTTTTTGATTTCCCGAAACGTCTTCTCAAGAAGGAAAAATCAAGAAGAACATTGATTATAAATGCCACTGAAGGTGAGTTCATATTTTCTAACTCACTGTCACCCAAAACATTTCCTTCAAATTTCAAATAACATTTATATTTGTATGCCTTTCTGATTCTTTCAAACTTCGCTTTTTACCATTTGATATAAACATTGATTCAATGTGATCAGATATTCCTCCTACATCACCCGTTCGTACTATTCCGAACTCAAGCTTGACTCCTGCCGAAGGTTCTGGAAAATTGAATGTTGAAGAACAAGATAGTATTCCCTCTACCTCTCAAGCATTAAACCCTTATTACACTATGCCTTTTTCGTGCCTATTTGTCTGCCTGACTGCCCGTGGCTAAAATTTTAAACAAATACGCATGCGCGCGTGGCTATTTTGTTGATTGTTTCAGGCGTGAAAATAAATAGGACTGGTTCTATTTTTTCCGCCTGAATCGAGGGGATTTCAAGGACGTTTGTGGAAATGTCAGGTTTGCCAAAACAGGACTTGACATAACCAACAAATAGATGAAATTAATCACATAGTTTTCGTTTTGTTCAGTGTGACAGAAAAGAAGAAAAAATCGTGTGCCAGGTAAAGAAAAAGTTGAAACAAATAGTCCAGGTATACTAAATTACTAAATCATTTAAGGTAAATGTCAATTTTCCTTAGGTTTGCAGCTCTGAAATTAGCGCCTGAAACAATCATCAAAAAGGCACGGTGTAATAGTGCCAGTTATTTGGGGAAATTCAGCCAACAAATAGCCATGAAAATAAGCACGAAAATAGGCACGAAAAAGGCATAGTGTAATAAGGGTTTTACAGACACCAATTCAAGTTTTTCATAATTCTAATCCAAATGTAATCAGGCATGAATTAACTCCTGTCAAATCTGGGACAAATATTAGAAAAAGGTAAATAAACAACAATATAAAATTTCATATAATTAAATATTTTCTCATTCTTCTTAGAAAAAGGTTAGTTCCTGTATATGTGGGAGATTTCGAAGAATCTGATCTTGACAGTCCAAGAAAACGCCATATATACTGGAATATTTCAGTCAGTCATACAGAAATACAGAAAGACTAACAAGTATCTCCACTGCAAACTTCACAGGAGTAATAAAAAAATAACAGATCTGAATGGTCTTCTTGATGATTTGAGAAAGAGACATCAAATTTCTTCTGAAACATCAATAATACTGAAGGTATCTAGGATTACTTATTGAGGTATTGGTATAATTGTAGTTTGGCCAGTTATCAGAGCAAAGATAAAAATAAATAAGTTATGAAAAATAAGAAAAAGTTATACCTATATTAGTTGGAGGAATACTTATTTATAATTTGCCAAATTATATCCAGGAAAACATTATTTTTTTAATTTTAGCTTTCTTGCTTCTATAGGAGAGTTATCTTCTTTAAATTATTTGAACATGCAATTTTTTATTTGTTATTCTATATTTTTTGTTTGATAGAATTATTGGTGTAGGTAATGAAGGCATGAACAGGCTTATTTAAGAAAGGTAGAAAACCATATTTTATTTTCAGAGGCAATGGGGTTTTGATGTTTTTATACAAATGATTTAATGTATTTTCATTTCATTTAGGAATCTGTTTCAGCAGAAAAACAACTCCTTTCTAGGCAGTTGAAAGGAGTAACAGGAAAATTTCCTCCGAATTGAGAAGTTTTGCTCTCACTCTCAATTTCTATTCATCATCTGCCTACAACTACATAAGAACCACTTTTGGGAAGCATTCTTTGCCACATCCACGTACTTTGTTAAAATGGTGCAGTTCAGTAGATGGCTCACCGGGGTATACTGAAGAGGCTATAAGAGCTGTCAAAATCAAGGTGGAGGTGGAAAAAACCAAGGGAAAATCATTGCTAGCTGGATTGGTCATGGATGAAATGTCAATTTTGGAACAGGAATCCAAGATAGTGATGGCAAATATGTCTTTCAATCTCAACCTTCCCTTTTTAGATATTTCAGGCAATTATCGAAAGCCTCGATCAAGTCTTGTGAAGGGTGTTGTATTTGATTACTCTCGTTTCGGACGTCCATCGTCTTAATGTATTTGAAAAGGTTTACACGATGTTTTGAATGTGAATACTGTATTCGGACGATTGCAGATACAAACATTCGAAACATTCTGAAAACCTTTTCAAGAACATTAAGACGATAGTCTACCACCTTCAAAGGGTATTGTAATTTATTAACAGTAAAAATTGGATATATCGTGATATTTATCGAAATTGTACTATATACAAATATCAATATTGTGTCATTTTTTTATAATTGGTATTAAATTAAGAGTAATCAACTGAATCAGTAAAACAACAAATAAACAAATATTTATTTATATATATTCATTTGAAACATTTTATTTTTTAAAACAACTGAAGAAGAGGCAAGTCGTCCAATAAATTTTTTGACTGGATGGCATTGGCCACACAGCTTCCAAATCTGTGCGTGACATTGCCTCTAATAAAGCACCAATATGACCACCTACTTCACTGTTTCCGGCCATACAAGTACAGTGAGCAGTACAAATGCTTTCATCATTTTCAATTATGTACCAAACGTCTGAAGGTTTTTAATTTGCCTTTTGTGAATACTTGACCTGAAAAAAAGTTATGGTGATTAGAAAGAACTATTATGGAAGTTGAGAAGTAATATTCTTGAATATCAAATCAATGTCTCTTATAATGAATAAATGTGGCAATAAACATAATAGATCAGATCAGAAGTTATAAATTGCTTCTTATGTATTATTATTCCTAATTTATAATAATTCACTTCGATGACTCAAGATTTGCAACTGTACGAGTACCCATTAGAAAAAAACCTGCTGCCTAGGAAAAAACATACTAGACTAACTAAAATATATAAATGATTCTGAATATTTGTTCTCACCTTGACAACGAAGCCAGATTCAAAGTATGTATGGATTCTAAACTTGTATAGGGCTTCATCTGCATTTGGGAAAGCCGAGGAAACAGCAAATACGAAATAATATCCATATTCGTAACAGAAGGAGCACCAACAATTGAACAATTCAGTTCAGAAATATTCAGTTTAAAAAGGATCTAAATCACTGATCAATCCTCAACTTAATTTTATACCTGTAACAAATACATTGATAAAAATGTAAACAGAAGATGGGGATGTATATTCAAGCATACCGTTCACCAAAGCCTCTGCTTTTCAACAATAGTGTCTTCAGGTAATCACTCTCCATCCGAATATTATTAATTAACAACACAAAAGCTCAGAAAATAACCAAAAATACACTTTTACAAGCCAAAGGTACACACTGACAATGATGTTCTTATGGTGATTATCAGTGTGTGTGCCAACAACCGCCATATTGGGTCACGTGGTATGGATTGCCTAATTAGGCAATCCATACCACGTGACCCAATATGACCAATGTGAAGTTGGCTGCCAAAGCTAGCTGCTAAATATTCCGAACATACCCGAACGGTCAGTGGCGTGCTCTTCCCCTTTCAGGGTACCGTAATTATACAAGTTCTCTTGGAATTGGTGAAATAAAATAACTAATGCATAATAAGTGATGGAATTAGTTATTTCGATGTTGAAAATTGTGAGGAATCCAACTATAACAAAAAATCTTCAAATTGTGGGTGTTACACTGAAAAAACTGAATTTTCGAAAAAAAACATAGAACAAAAACATGAAGTGTAATCAGTTTTTTCAGTGTAACACCCCCGCAACAAGTTTTGCAAGGATTTATTTTGTTATAGCTGGATTCTACACAAAAAAAGGAACACATCATATCAGGTTTTGTCTCATTTTTTTTTGCGCAACAATGATCTATGAATTTTTTTCGAAAATTCAGTTTTTTCAGTGTAACACCCCCGCAACAAGTTTTGCAAGGATTTATTTTGTTATAGCTGGATTCTACACAAGAAAAGGAACACATTATATCAGTTTTTCTCAATTTTTTTTTGCGCAACAATAATCTATGAATTTTTTTCGAAAACTCAGTTTTTTCAGTGTAACACCCCCGCAACAAGTTTTGCAAGGATTTATTTTGTTATAGCTGGATTCTACACAAGGAAAGGAACATATTATAGCAGGTTTTGTCTCATTTTTTTTGCGCAACAATGATCTATGATTTTTTTTCGAAAATTCAGTTTTTTCAGTGTAACACCCCCGCAACAAGTTTTGCAAGGATTTATTTTGTTATAGCTGGATTCTACACAAGAAAAGGAACACATTATATCAGGTTTTGTCTCATTTTTTTTTTGCGCAACAATGATCTATGATTTTTTGAAAATTCAGTTTTTTCAGTGTAACACCCCCGCAACAAGTTTTACAAGGATTTATTTTGTTATAGCTGGATTCTACACAAGAAAAGGAACACATTATATCAGGTTTTTCTCATTTTTTTTTGCGCAACAATGATCTATGAATTTTTTTCGAAAATTCAGTTTTTCAGTGTAACACCTTCGCAACAAGTTTTGCAAGGATTCATTTTGTTATAGCTGGATTCTACACAAGAAAATGAACACATTATATCAGTTTTTGTCAATTTTTTTTTTGCGCAACAATGATCTATGATTTTTTTCGAAAATTCAGTTTTTTCAGTGTAACACCCCCGCAACAAGTTTTGCAAGGATTTATTTTGTTATAGTTGGATTCCTCACAATTTTCAACATCGAAATAACTAATTCCATCACTTATTATGCATTAGTTATTTTATTTCACCAATTCCAAGAGAACTTGTATAATTACGGTACCCTGAAAGGCGAAGAGCACGCCACTGACCGTTCGGGTATGTTCGGAATATTTAGCAGCTAGTTTTGGCAGCCAACTTCACATTGGTCCCAATATGGCGGTTGTTGGCACACAAACTGATAATCGCCATAGGAACATCATTGTCAGTGTGCACTTTTGGCATGTAAAAGTGTATTTTTGGTTATTTTCGGAGCTTTTGTGTTTTGTTAATTATTAATATTCAGATGGAGAGTGATTACCTGAACAATATTGTTGAAAAGCAGGCTTTGGTGAACGGTATGCTTGAAAATACATCCCATCTTTGTTTCATTTTATCAATGTATTTGTTAAGGTATTAAATGAAGTTGAGGATTTATCAGTTATTTGATCTTTTACCTGAATTGTTCATTGTTGGTGCTCTCCTGCGAATATGGATATTATTCGATTTGCTTTCACTCAGTTTTCCCAATGATGAAGCTATCAAGTTTAGAACCATACATATTTTGAATCTGGCTTCGTTGTGAAGGTGAGAACAAAATTCAGAATCATGCATATATTTTAGTTATTCTAGTTTGTTTTCTAGGCAGCAGGTTTTTCTATGGTACATGACAGTTGCAATCTGAGTCATCGAAGTGAATATTATAAATTAGAATGATGATACAAGAAGTTTATAACTTCTCGATATGATCTATTATGTTATTGCCACATTTGTTTATTATAAGAGACTGATTTGATATTTAAGAATTACTTCTCAACTCAAAGGCAAATTAAAACCTTCAGATGTTTGGTACATAATTGAAAAGGATGAAAGCATTTGTACTGCTCACTGTACTTGTATGGCCGGAAACAGTGAAGTAGGCAGGGCCGCCGAGAGCTAGTGCGGGCCCTGGGATAGCTATGTTTCGGGCCCGCGAGCTAGTGCGGGCTCCGGGATAGCTATATGTTTCGGGCCCGCTTGAATATTGACCGTTTAAAATTTACTCTTAAATTCAAGGCTTGATGATATGAAAATGCTTGAAAATCAAAATAAAAACGTATTATATTAAAAATAAAAACAAGTAAAACAAGAGAGAAGCTGCACGGCAGAACTTTTAACCCTTTGCGTTGTGTACGAAGTCGGAACAGCTCGTTACGTTGTGAGACATACTTATGGTTACATTTGACAACCCGAGTTTCGGGCCCCTTTGTGGCCCGGCCTCAGAATTGTCCTGGCTTCGCCCTCTTCGGCTGGTAGGTGGTCTATGTGTGTATATTAGAGGCAATGCCATCCAATCAAAGATTTATTGGACGACTTGCTCTTTCAGTTGTTTAAAATTAAATGTTTCAAATGAATATATATAAATAAATGTTTATTTGTTGTTTTACTGATTAAGTTGATTACTCTTAATTTAATACCAATTATAAAAAAATGACACAATATCGATATTTGTATATAGTACAATTTCGATAAATATCACGATATATCCAATTTTACTGTTAATAAAATAATAATACTTTGAGTTGTAGACGATGTGGTAATTTCTTCGTTCGACGTCCATTGTCTTAATGTTTTGAAAGGTTTTCACGATGTTTAAGACGATGGACGTCCGAAACGAGAGAAATCAAGTTACCACATCGTCTACAGACTTCATATGTATTTTTATTAACTTTTTTAATTTATCTAATACAGTATTCACATTCGAAACACGGGAAAACCTTTTCAAATACATTAAGACGATGGACGTCCGAAACGAGAGAAATCAAGTTACCACATCGTCTACAACCTTCAAAGGGTATTGTATTTTTATTAACAGTAAAAATTGGATATATCGTGATATTTATCGAAATTGTACTATATACAAATATCAATATTGTGTCATTTTTTTATAATTGGTATTAAATTGAGAGTAATCAACTCAATCAGTAAAACAACAAATAAACATTTATTTATATATATTAATTTGAAACATTTAATTTTTTAAAACAACTGAGCAAGAGGCAAGTCGTCCAATAATTTTTTTGACTAGATGGCATTGCCTCTAATATAGCATTAATATGACCACCTACTCAGGCCTGACGAGAGGGTGGGGAAGCCAGGACAAATTCCCGGGGCTCGGGTCACAAAGGGGGCCCAGAGCTCGGGTTGTGCAAAGTGTAACCATAAGGTATGTCTCACAACGTAACGGGCTATTCCGACTTCGTATACCCAACGCAAAGGGTTGGTTAAAGTTCTGCCGCGCAGCTCTCTCAGTCTTTGTTTTACTTGTTTTTATTTTTAATATAATACATGTTTATTTTGATTTTCAAGCATTTTCATATCATCAAGCCTTGAATTTAAAAGTAAGGTTTCATGATTATTTCAAACGGTCAATATTCAAGCGGGCCCGAAACATATAGCTATCCCGGAGCCCGCACTAGCTCGCGGGCCCGAAACATATAGCTATCCCAGGGCCCGCACTAGCTCTCGGCGGCCCTGCCACTTCACTGTTTCCGGCCATACAAGTACAGTGAGCAGTACAAATGCTTTCATCCTTTTCAATTATGTACCAAACATCTGAAGGTTTTTAATTTGCCTTTTGAGAGTTGAGAATAATATTCTTGAATATCAAATCAATGTCTCTTATAATAAACAAATGTGGCAATAAACATAATAGATCAATCAGAAGTATAAATTGCTTCTTATGTATTATTATTCCTAATTTATAATAATTCACTTCGATGACTCAAGATTTGCAACTGTACATGTACCCATTAGAAAAAACCTGCTGCCTAGGAAAAAACATACTAGACTAACTAAAATATATGAATGATTCTGAATTTTTGTTCTCACCTTCACAACGAAGCCAGATTCAAAATATGTATGGGTTCTAAACTTGTATAGGGCTTCATCTGCATTTGGGAAAGCTGAGTAGAAAGCAAATACGAAATAATATCCATATTCGTAACAGGAGGAGCACCAACAATTGAACAATTCAGTGTAAAAAGGATCTAAATAACTGATGAATCCTCAACTTCATTTTATACCTTAACAAATACATTGATAAAATGTAAACAGAAGATGGGGATGTATTTTCAAGCATACCGTTCACCAAAGCCTCTGCTTTTCAACAATAGTGTCTTCAGGTAATCATTCTCCATCTGAATATCATCAATTAACAACACAAAAGCTTCGAAAATAACCAAAAATACACTTTTACATGCCAAAAGTGCACACTGACAATAATGTTCTTATGGCGATTATCAGTTTGTGTGCCAACAACCGCCATATTGGGTCACGTGGTATGGATTGCCTAATAAGAACCCTGCCTAGAGTAAAGTCAAAGAGTAGAGTAACAAGAGAAATCACTTACCCTATTCAAGAATGAAATAGTAAAATCGTATCAAAATCCTCCAAATGCTGTCACTTTTGATTTCATTCACTAAATCAGAGATTGGTATAGATGTGGTTTAGCCAATTAGGAGTCAGGAAAACCTGTCATGTGACATCAAGTGTCGGGGATCGTACACGAGGAAACGCTTCGGACCTTCGGGTGTTTTCGTATTAAAAAAATGTAGGAAATATCAAGATTTTCGAATGGGATGGAATATTAAGAGAATATGTTCTCATTTATATAGGCATGAAATTTCAACATTTCATGATTTATAAATGATTGTTTTAGTCTTGAGAATGCGTCGGAGAGTTTACTTATTGACGATGGATATATAAGGCCTTTTTTTGGTTGGTTTTTTATTGAATTATGAAATTCTCAAAAAGGACCGGATTACTGAATCTGCAATTGACGATCGAACCGAAACCGTCTACATTATATTGTAACTATTCAAACTTTGGTTTCACATAAATACATTATTACATTTTTTATGGTTCTTGCTAAGTTCTTCATGACAAGCTATCTATTCCATGGATACTTCGCTAGGATTGACAAAAATGTGATGAAAACAGGTTATTGTTGAGTGTAGTGATTTATATACTAGACAAGTTAATGCATACACAAAAAATCCCATAGAGGACTGTGTTTTTCTCACTATGACAGCGCCAAAACTTTGGACCTAAGTTTTCCAGGGACAAAACGGAACCTAACTTTTGAAACGGTATAATTCTAGTATGTCTAGCAGAGTTGCTAAAGATCTAAAATTCAATAAATTCGCTTCCTGAAAAATCTATATTCTAGTCTGAAGGAAGTGAGCGATGCAGTGTTCTGTGATATATCTAAAGCTTTTGACTGTTACGTAAGCTTCATCTCTACAGCGTCAGAGGACGAAGCTTCAATTGGTTCGAGTCCTATCTGAGTGAAAGAACCCAAATTGTGAACACCGATAGTCTCTCAGCTTTTGGGCAAATTGAGACATTTTCACTATTTTGGCAGACAACACGACTATCTTATCGCAAGAATTCAAATTATCTTCGTAGTAAAATGACTCGTATATGTATAAATTAATTTGTATCTTCTCTGAACTACCTTTGCCCATTGTAATAATGTTTTTTAATGTGTGATTGTAATTTATCTTGTAACTAGCATGTCAAATATTTTTATCATTACTTTTATATTTAATTTTGTTAAAAAAAATTGCCCATGAGATGACAATCTTCTGACTATAAGTATATTTGATTTGGAGATGTAAAATTCTTAATATAGTGGATAATTTTTTCTAAAGAGCCATCGAACACTCTAACTGTTCGGAATTTACTAGCTAAAATCAAGATATCTTCATAGAATGAAAAGTCCACGCTTGTGAAATTCATGTGTTTATTAAAAAGTGATAATTATACTAATAATAGTCATTAGCCTTATCGATCTTGAGAGTGGGCCTTGTTCCTCCGACCAACTACTTGGTTTAGATACCCCTCCTTCTCCGATTATCTCATGCGGGTGTTACTGAAAATTAAAAGAAAAGCTGATTTAGGTTGTTTTCTCTCCTCGCCTTTATGACATCATCTATGTTACCTTCAAAAATCAGCATACCTCAATTTCCCCTCTTATCTGTGGCATCCTTTGAAATATCGGCTAAATCAATTTGTACATTGATACTTCTGTCTCGTGGGCCAATGTCAAAACTATTCTGTTTCCTTAAGAGATTCAATGTAAGTACTGTGCAGGAATACATTCTTGTGAAACAGAAAACATGGGGTGGAACAAAATCATATGCTATTTAAAAAAAAAGTACTCACAATGGGATTTAATATCCCCAGATATATCCTGACAATACCATCAGTAATCCTAAATTTGTAGTTTCTGAAAAATTGAAACATGTTTTACTTCATATTTATATTTGTGCTATAAACTTTGAATATTGAATGATGTAATGACTCATTTTGGTAGGAATACATCATTGAAAAAATGTTTCTAATATATCAAACTTACATTTGAATTATTTGTGCTTCAGTATCTGTAACTTTTTCAATTTCTTGGTCCTTCTATTACTAGTTTCTTCACTTTTGAAATTTCGGTTGGCATACTTCACAATATAAAATAGTCTCATTCGAATGAATAATTCCAATAAATAATTTTAGGGAAAGTCCGAACAAGGGTGAACAAATGGAATTTCTTTCAATTTTCCATAAAGCTGTTCACCTGTTTTTCCAGTTGCCACAGACTTAACATTTTCCATTAAAATGTTCTCCATCAAAGAAACGTAATCCACAAAAGAATCTTCTGGCATCAACAATTTTCCAAAGTTTCCTTGTCTTTTTCCATACTTGTCAGTATCACCTGCATGAAATCACTTGAAAATGTAGAGATCTCATAAGGCAATAAATATTACCTTTATAGTGGCAGAATAATTTTGCAGAATCAAGAGTATCCGTTGCCTTAGCATAATCTTGACATACTTTACATGAATGCTTTTTTGAACATTTCCTCAAAAGATATCCACTAATATACTGTTCAACATTTTTCGTTGGCAAATCATTTCTTCTGAAATCTGCATTTGTAATCTGAAATCATATTTCACATCGAAAGCTCTATATAATTATAATAGAGGGGCACCATACATTTTCCCAACATGCTTTCAGCTTTTAGAATAAAAAAAAACGAAAACATTCTAATAAACCTATATACAGATATATGTACACTTTTATAGCGAACACAGGAAACACGACCTTTCCCACCACTGATTCAGTGGACTGCCCTTGGCTTTGTTTCTCGCTACACCAGTGTATGCCAGATACATTGAAATACGTTCAGTAAAAGAGTGTCCAGATCTGTATGGAAAACATCAAGGGATCATATAATTCAACAAATTTAAATGGATGCCATCCTATTCTTAGGTTTAGAAGATAGAAGTTTTCGTTTAAGCATTATAACATTAAAAAAACTGTAAATTTATAAAAAAATAAAAAAACTGTAAATGCAAAAAAAAGCTGAATTAAAAAATAAAATGAAAAAGCTATCTGCTACTAGTTGTAATTTTCAGTAACCAGTACCCTGAAAGTCTGTTTTTTTTTGTGGAATAATTTTTGGCTCCACTGAATCTTGAACTTCTTGAACTCCGCTCATCAACAACACATCAACATCAGCAGCACAGTTGAATGTATCAACACAATCCAGTAAATCTATGCAGGACAATTTTTTGAAAGCATTCATGAATTGAATTGGTGTTGGATTCACTGAATTGCCTCCCTGCTGTCGTATTTTACCAAAAAAGTTTTCAATGCAATCTTGATTCAAACGTCGAGTCTTCATTTGCTTCAGTCCTTCCATCTTTAAATCATTCCACAAATTCATTACACTTCTGATGGTTATCTGAAAACAACTGATGCTTGAAAATAATTCAGTTATATCTTTCTTACCTGTCTTTGTTTGTTTGAATACTTTCATATTTTCCAAACTAATCAGCATTGATCTCAAAAATGTTTCCTGATCCTCAGTTCCTTTATATGGTTTCTTATTTTGATTGGTAGTTTTTGTTGTGCTGGAGTTGAGAATGTCGAACAGATGATCCAATTTTTCCAAGAAATTTGCTGTACCAGCTGCGGAACTACACATTTCTCCATTAGCCATATAAACGCACATGGCTGGAAAAAATAAAAATGTTTCTGAAACCTTTCTATTATCAGCAGTATCAGTACAGATTCTGAAAAGTTAACTTACCAGAAACAACTGTTGAACTAAACATGGGCCTAGCCCCACCATGTGACTAGGCCGTCGGGAGGGGAGTATCTGCGATGATCTCAGACACCGCTGAGCAAAGTCCAGGTCCCTCTCTCGGTAACATGGTAGCGTGTTTAGTAGTCATGGTGAAAGCCATGGCGAACCCTCACTCGAACGGTTACTCGTCACACGTTACACGAGTAATATCAGGTCGAAAGTCTGATATGGCGGTGACCCATCAAACGCTGACAGGAGGAATCTTGTTAACATGGGTACCCAGGGGGAGGATAGCCCCACCGGTCCGCCGGTGCCTCTCCACATGGTGTTGGACTCTGGGGGGCGTGGTGCAGATGGTGGGCCAATGGAAAACCATAACGTAATTCGGGAGAGACGAGGGAGTCCTTCACCTATGGGTTGAGGTGATTGTATTCCTTGCTGACTCGGCGGGGAGCGGCGCATTAACCCGCTCGGGTACTGACATCCCATAGCCAGTAGCTTGTCTTATCAAGTAGCCCCACCGTGGCTCAGTTATAACGGTAGCTAGGATTACTTAGCGCGCTGATCCGGCGTAACCGGATCTCTCCTGCGACCCTATACCTTTCTGGTGTGCGTTCGATTATTAACTCCATCGAGTATAATTTACTAAATAGCGTTCGAAAATCGTAAAGTTATGTATATTTTACTATAAGACTGTCGTTGAAAATACCAGAGTATTCGCTACCGAGTTAACTCTCGTAACTCTACAGAATAGCTGGGTTTATTTAACTCCAGAATTGACACAACTCTGGGGGACGGAAAATCTCTTTATGCTGTGTCTCACACTCTCACATCCAACCCAAGATTGAAATTATTTATGTGTATGTGTTAAATACTGTTCACTGATAATAGTTGTAATCGTGGAGAAACATATGTTCTACCAAGTTCATACTGTCCCACTCGAATTCTTAACCCAGGACCTATTCTTAATGAAGCTGCTTCAAAACCATCACATGACCTTCGAATATACCATTGTCATTCCCTACTATAAATACTAACATTTTATTCACAATTGGCTTCTAAAAAAGTTATCTGCTATTGTTAACAATATTTTTATCCGGTTTTCATCAACTTTCATTGTTTTTGACATTTTTCGTTTTTTTAACAAACAATAACATAACCTATATTTCCGATATCAGAACCTTCTGTCACTCGGACTTTGTAAACAACTCCAAATAAATTCCGCACCGTTCGAATAATACATTAATAGTACTCAACTCCAGAGTAAATATAAGAAACCTTCAAATACTTTACTCTACTCTAGGAGTCTATAATCGAACGCACCTCTGGGAGGCTGATAAACCGAAAGGTAGGCACTTTCTCCTGGGGGGTGGGTTTATACGGGGAAAGACTCGGACGGGCGTTCGCAGTGCGTTCCCGACGGGGATCTGTTTGTTGTTGTTGTTGAACTAAACACTTGAGTGGCATATTTAACTTTCATTTTCTGGAATAGTATATTAAAGTATAAGTGGATAAAAAGGGCTTTAAAACACGCGCGATTTTTCGAGCACGACGGCGCAGCCGGAGTGCTCGAAATAGAGCAAGTGTTTTTAAGACCAGTTATCCACGAATACTTTACGTTATTTTTTTTTAATGGTGCACTTTCAAATCATATATACTTGTATTATTACTACAAAAAATAGAAATAAGAACTAATAATGCAAGAAGGTTGAATTCGTGATGTGACATCAGTATACCTTTCGTTGTCATGGAAATGAGAAAAACATTCATTTGCAATTTGTTACCAAAGATCAATATTTGTTGTCACCAGAGCTCAAAAATGAATGATTCTAATATCGATTTTTTGAATAGTGAGACAGAATCGCGGTTAATACCGCGAAAATCCAGTGATATATATAAAAAAGAATATGAAAAGTTCATCAAATGGATGGAGGAGCACATATAAATGAACGAATTGTTAGTAATATTTTATCTGACGTTACAAGGTACTCCTGTCAGATCAATAATCAAAAATTTGTCATTTAGACTTCACGTTTCTCGATTTGTTGATGTTGTCATGGTTACCTTTAAAAAACGCGCGTTTTTTAAAGTTCGATTTAAACACGCTGAGGCGTGCTTTAAATGGGTAAAAAGGGGCACCAATAAAAAAAATTATTTGTGTATATATGAGCGTCAGTCAATCTAGTGGCCATTTTCAAATCCCTTTCTTTCTCCAAGTCGTACAGCTTCTCAACATGTTCCCATTTTGCAACTTCATCCTCGAACTGCACCTCATATTTCATTAACATATTTCTCATACACTTCAGTAAATGAGGCGTATCAAAAATATAGAAAATCTTCTTGCCGTCCACCTGAAATGTAAAGTTATTTACATTCACACCTAATTCACTTGAAAATTGAACGAAGTTTGAGCCCATGACAGATACAAGAGCTCGAACATCAAGTCCTATTTCTCCCATTTTGGTGATACATTCAAATACTATTAGTTTGAGATCCGAAGCACTACATATTGAACTTAGAAAGAAATATCCCAATGGTTGTTTCCAATTATCGTGGATTCCTCTGGCCATCAATTCTAAGGCATTTTTAGCTGGAATAAAATTATTTCCTTTACCTGAAAAATTAAATAATTTTTCAAATAAAAGGCCATCTTTAGAAAACAAAATATTGAAGAGATTACTCACCCAAATCATGGAACCCGATAATTTCATCAATTTTCGGATCATACTGGATACCAGCTTTCAAAGAAACTTCATCCATTGAGAGAATACAGATTTTATCCAATAAACTTTTTCCTTGCAATCTCCATTTGAGGCTCATAAAAACAAAATCATTGAGTCCAGGTTTTTTCTGTATATTTTGTGTCATTCTCCTCAAAGTGGATAGAGAAGGAAAATGATAATTTTTTACCATTCTTCTGTAAGCTATTGGTCCAGTGTAATAAAGAGTTTCCTATCCTTCAGGTCACTGACAATCTTGGCAGTACTTCCCAAAAACAGCGGAAGGTGCTTGTCGCAAGCTTTTTTAAAACATTCTCTGGAAATATCTTCATCCTGTGCTTTCATTTCCTCTAACGATTGTTCCAATCCAGCTTTTTCAGTCTCTATTTCTCTTATTCTACTTGATTTGGACTGAAAATTTTAAGATCTGAAAAATATTCTGTTTTTTTTGTTTGTTACCTTCACTAAATCCCGCAACTTTGTTTTTCTTGGTGTACGTGAAGAAAGATCCCTAGATGTTTGCGTTTGACAATGTGAAACCTCTTGAAAATCTGGTCGTATTCCTTGATTCCCTTCATTTATAACTGCCGTCTGTGAACAAAAATTCCTAAATGTTTTTTTGACAATGTGAAACCTCTGGAAAATCTGTTTGTGTTCTTTGATTTACTTTATTTATAACTTCCGTCTGTGTACCATTGTCTACTAAAACTCCTGACTTCTGAAACAAATTCAATGTAGGCACTGCAGTTTGATTTAACTTACGGTTATTAATAAAATTGTTTTCAAAATGTATGCTACAAATCCTGTTATTTGGTATAACGTTAAGGCATCTTTTTTCATGATTTCTTCATCGCCACAGGCCAGTTTCCATCCATGAACTCGTTCAGTATCTTTCGGATTTGGAAATCTGAAAAATCTCATCTCAGAAGTACTGGAATAGAAGCTGTTGGGACAATTTTTGATAGAACACTTAATGCCTTTACTACCACACATCTTGTGTATAAAATATATGGGACTAAGCTACTACTAAGTTAATTTGAACTGAAAAATGCAATTTAAGAATAATAGAAACATGCAGAACTAAAAAGAAATGCTAAATGAGTTAACTTCAAAATAAAACAAATTGCACTTCAAAACACCAAAACCAAAACAACTCGTGTATGTCAATATTCGCCAAATCGCTTTGAAAAAAACGTTTTGAGGAAAAATCCTTTCAGTATAGAACTCTTGTCTATGAATCCTTTCGAATAATAAAAAATCGCCAGTAGACTTCGAGAAAAATCTCTCTCTCTCTCTCAGCATTTCTTGGTTTGTCTTCCGTTACGGCGACGCTACCAGCTCTCCCCTGTTACGTAACCAATGTTACATAACTTCGGGCTTCGTCGGACGGATGCACGAGTCTCGCTCTAGACGATGATGCATCCGTTATATTTATACATTATTTATAATTATGTATCTCATTTATTATTATATAAACCTCATTCCGGAGAGTCCGTCCCCATCTGGCCTGGTTACCAGCGTAGAGAATGAGGGGTTAGACCTGGTCCCCTTCTTCCGATAAATCCGTTATCATCTGGCCTGGGTACCAGCGTAGAGAAGAACTGGACTATTTAAAACACATATCTTTTCTTGAACTTCACATTAGTACTTTTATTTTTGCAATGCACGTTTAGAAACGGCAGACATTCACATTTGACATTCACTTGAAGTTTTAACCTAAGAGCGCCATCAGCTCAGGACCGCGGTCAGAGTCGAACTGCTTCGAGAAAAATCAAGCAGTCATCTGATATTTGACAGACAGATGTAAACATCAGAAAGTAGGGGGTAAACTAACCTCTAATCTCTAATATTTGTAAACATTGTAGTAAAATTTAAAGGTCAGAACCTGATTTTCGCGCCATTTGGTCTGTGCGGGATCTTGTTCTAACCTCTAATCTTTGGTAAAGTATTTGGAGCAGTGTTGGCAACCATGAAGAATGAAAATATGGTACCAACGTAATGAAAATATGGTATAAATTGTGACATTTGTGACGTCATCGTAGGTCACAGAAGAGTTACGTCTAATTTTGGCGCATGCATATAAACGATGCCAATTAAGATCGCTTTCATATCCGGATCTTCTCCCCGATTAGCCACTAGAGGCGCGAGAGGCCGCAATGCCGCCAAAATCAAATCATTGGTGAGGATTGTGGTTTGAAATTAGAAATTAATCAAAGTAACGATAAAATATATTTCCGTTCCCCTAAGGGCGGGTTGTAACTCACTTAGTTAACCAATTGGTATTGGGACCAATGGTTAACCTCTCGATGGAGTTCAAATTATTTTCTGTTGTAACATGAAAGATTGGGTAGTAGTCACGTAAACCATCATTTTGTGTTGGTAACCCTGAATATTCCTCAGAATAATGTCATATGGTAAAATTAGAAAGGTTAGGTTGTGTTGTAATCTCAAAGTAATATTATTCACTAGAATTGATTCATTGATTGAGATTTGTAGAATGAAGAAAAACACCAAGAAGATCTAAAACAAAAAGGAGAGGTTAATGAAAAAAATTAGGTAATGATACAAGAAGAACTTGAAGTCAAAATATCAATATTGAAGTTGCAGAGGCAAAAGTTGTTGAAATAACTCTGATTAAATCAAAGATCTTTTATTACGTAAAATGTAGTTTTGTTAATGTTAAGGGTATGTTGGGAAATTAAATATTTTAAATATTTATCTTGTTTATTGTTATTGTATTTCGTTCAAGGAATCACTTAGTATGAGAAAAAGAATCAACACGAATTCAGAGAAAAAATATAATAGTTAACTTCAACATATTTCCATAATTAGTTCACAACAGTGCCTGAAACTATTGAGTAATTATATTATTTCTAACCAAATTGTTCATATTGAAACGAGGTATATCGGGTAACACCAAATTAATATTATTTGTTGTTTCATGAACAGATCCTGGCCACCTACATACTATATTTTGTATGATTAAATCCACTTTGCCTAAAGCTTGCGCATTGAAGTAAAAATATCCTTTTCTATTTCTGAATGTCTCGGCATTATCTCCTCCAGGAGATTGTATTTTCACATGAGTGCAGTGCACCTATACATCTTGGAAAATGGCTTATGTTGTAAAACTCCCCCTGGACCTTTTACCAACGTGAAGTTAGCTGCCAGCAGCTGGCTGCCAAAATCCCGAACATACCCGATTGACCAGTGGCGTGTTTCCCCCCATTTCCGCCATTTCGAAGGAATTGATAAATACTTTCGCCGATTCCGAATGACTTAATCGCGACTGTGGACTGAATTAAAATGAATATTCCTGAAAGATCTATATTCGATACTATTCCCAAGTGGAAGAGTGATCAAATGTGAATATTTTCACGTCAGAAAAAAGGATTTATTTGATATTTGATAAGAAAAATCAGAAAAAAATTATTTTCGATATTGTATTGTATTGGTCTTGAGGGTTATACAGGGGGTAGAAAAATCACGTTTTTCAACCCCTGGAATATCGATTTTTCAGCTGCTTTCGGGTCAAGTGTATTGCTTTCGATGAATAAAATCCACCTATGACAAAATTATTCCTTGCAAACATGGTCTGGAGGGTTATACAGGGAGGGGAGAAATTTTGAAAATCACGTTTTTCAACCCCTGGAACATCGATTTTTCAGCTGCTTTTGGGTCAAGTGTATTGCTTTCGATGATTTAAATCCACCTATGACAAAATTATTCCTTGCAAATATGGTCTGGAAGGTTATACAGGGGGTAGAAGAAAATTTCGAAAATCACGTTTTTCAACCCCTGGAACATCGATTTTTCAGCTGCTTTTGGGTCAAGTGTATTGCTTTCGATGATTGAAATCCACCTATGACAAAATTATTCCTTGCAAATATGGTCTGGAGGGTTATACAGGGAGGGGGGAAATATTGAAAATCACGTTTTTCGACCCCTGGAACATCGATTTTTCAGCTGCTTTTGGGTCAAGTGTATTGCTTTCGATGATTGAAATCCACCTCTGACAAAATGTTTCCTTGCAAATATGGTCTGGAAGGTTATACAGGGGTAGAAGAAAATTTCGAAAATCACGTTTTTCAACCCTGGAACATCGATTTTTCAGCTGCTTTTGGGTCAAATGTATTGCTTTCGATGATTGAAATCCACCTATGACAAAATTATTCCTTGCAAATATGGTCTGGAGGGTTACACAGGGATGGGAGAAATATTGGAAATCACGTTTTTCGACCCCTGGAACATCGATTTTTTAGCTGCTTTTGGGTCGAGTGTATTGCTTTCGATGATTAAAATCCACTTATGACAAAATTATTCCTTGCAAATATGGTCTGGAGGGTTATACAGGGGAGAAAATTTCGAAAATCCCGTTTTTCAACCCTGGAACATCGATTTTTCAGCTGCTTTTGGGTCAAGTGTATTGCTTTCGATGATTAAAATCCACCTATGACAAAATTATTCCTTGCAAATATGGTCTGGAAGGTTATACAGGGGGTAGAAGAAAATTTCGAAAATCACGTTTTTCAACCCCTGGAACATCGATTTTTCAGCTGCTTTTGGGTCGAGTGTATTGCTTTCGATGATTAAAATCCACCTATGACAAAATTTCCTTGCAAATATGGTCTGGAGGGGTTATACAGGGGTAGAAGAAAATTTCGAAAATCACGTTTTTCAACCCCTGGAACATCGATTTTTCAGCTGCTTTTGGGTCGAGTGTATTGCTTTCGATGATTAAAATCCACCTATGACAAAATTATTCCTTGCAAATATGGTCTGGAAGGTTATACAGGGGGTAGAAGAAAATTTCGAAAATCACGTTTTCAACCCCTGAAACATCGATTTTTTAGCTGCTTTTGGGTCGAGTGTATTGCTTTCGATGATTGAAATCCACCTATGACAAAATTATTCCTTGCAAATATGGTGTGGAGGGATATACAGGGGGGGAAATTTGAAAATCACGGCTGCTTTTGGGTCAAGTGTATTGCTTTCGATGATAAATCCACCTATGACAAAATTATTCCTTGCAAATATGGTCTGGAGGGTTATACAGGGGGAATAAAATTTCGAAAATCACGTTTTTCAACCCTGGAACATCGATTTTTCAGCTGCTTTTGGGTCAAGTGTATTGCTTTCGATGATTAAAATCCACCTATGACAAAATTATTCCTTGCAAATATGGTCTGGAGGATTACACAGAAAGGGGGGAAATA
Source organism: Gonioctena quinquepunctata (assembly GCA_018342105.1). NCBI lineage: Eukaryota > Metazoa > Arthropoda > Insecta > Coleoptera > Chrysomelidae > Gonioctena > Gonioctena quinquepunctata. The sequence continues at coordinate 56,521 of JAFIRS010003385.1, forward strand.
TTGAAAATCACGTTTTCGACCCCTGAACATCGATTTTTAGCTGCTTTTGGGTCAAGTGTATTGCTTCCGATGATTAAAATCCACCTATGACAAAATTATTCCTTGCAAATATGGTCTGGAGGGTTATACAGGGGGAGAAATATTTGAAAATCACGTTTTTCAACCCTGAACATCGATTTTCAGCTGCTTTTGGGTCAAGTGTATTGCTTTCGATGATTAAAATCCACCTATGACAAAATTATTCCTGCAAAATTGGTCTGAAGGTTATACAGGGGTAGAAGAAATTTCGAAAATCACGTTTTTCAACCCCTGAACATCGATTTTTCAGCTGCTTTGGGTCAAGTGTATTGCTTCCGATGATTAAAATCCACCTATGACAAAATTATTCCTTGCAAATATGGTCTGAGGTTATACAGGGGTAGAAGAAAATTTCGAAAATCACGTTTTCAACCCCTGGAACATCGATTTTTCAGCTGCTTTGGTCGAGTGTATTGCTTTCGATGATTAAAATCCACCTATGACAAAAATTATTCCTTGCAAATATGGTCTGAGGGTTATACAGAGGGGTAGAAGAAAATTTGAAAATCACGTTTTCAACCCCTGGAACATCGATTTTTTAGCTGCTTTTGGGTCAAGTGTATTGCTTTCGATGATTAAAATCCACCTATGATGAAATTATTCCTTGCAAAATATGGTCTGGAGGTTTATACAGGGAGGGGGGAAATATTGAAAATCACGTTTTTCGACCCCTGGAACATCGATTTTTTAGCTGCTTTTGGGTCAAGTGTATTGCTTTCGATGATTAAAATCCACCTATGACAAAATTATTCCTTGCAAAATTGGTCTGGAGGGTAATACCGGGAGAAAAGTTTGTGTTCACATGAATTAGGCAAATTTCCACACCGACCCAGGAGGTATTGCCGTAAGAGCAGTAAAATTCACTACAAATTAATAATGATTTTCACATCGACATAATTCATACATTTCAGCTCGGGTGCGTAACCTTTTTTTGAAGTGGAAGGTTCGCCGGTAGCCCTATTTTAACCACTGTTATGACTTACTCGAAGAAATGTATGTGACAGTTACTGTTTCGGAAAAGGAAACTTATCATAGGTTTCATAAGTTTCCAATTTTTATGATCCCTGCCACAATATAATTTGGGAACCGCCAGTTGTCTGATGCCAAATTCATCAATATAGTCTCGTAAGACTAAGAAAAATGGATCGGTAACTTGGCTTTCCAAAGAAACGATATTTCGTTACCAAATAGAAAATGTATCGCCCATCCACGAACAGATAGGCCAACCCACCTGGTTTCTGGTTTTGCCGAAGAAGAATATCTACTCTGCCGAACCTTTGCCTGAAAATGAAATTGACTCATATAGGTAGGGATTATGAGACGTAAAGTCTTACAATAATCTACTCACTTAAAGGTAAGTGCAATCCCTTTCGACATCTTGAAATCGCTGGAAACGCAATGGGCCAGCGCAAAATGTCTGGGCGCAGAAAAGAGATCGCCCCTCGCGATAGTGAAATTGTTGAAATATGACTTATTGTCATGGAATAATTCCACCACAATAGCCATTCATCATCAAATTTTTTCGATGAAACGAAATCTCTTCTGTCAGACCTAATTCACAAAACAATGACTTGAGTTTCGTTAATATGACCAATTGAAATATACTTACATTCTGAAAGCTCAATCTTTTTCTGGAAGGCGATTCGAAATGCACTTGCTTATTCGGTGAACAGCAAGATAATAGAATGTGGGTAGGTAGGTATTTGGATAAGAATATCATAACAAGAGAAAGAGAGAAAAAGTGAGAGGGTGGGAGTGCATTATGGGGGAAACCCCGTCCTAATAATAAGAACCCTGTCCCACCTAAAATGTCATTCATTGAGATGTTTCGACTATTGGGAATTCAAATTAACTTGGCAACATTGTAAAATATACACAATACACAAGTATATTCCATTTCTACATGAGAGGAAGGAATATTGGTTTCCATTGGTCAATAATCGTTTTTCTTTCGGAAGGTGTCAAAACATAAGTATAGTTTCTGAATTGCAACCAGAAGGAGAGTCTCATTTTGAATTCCCCATTTCGCAAATATTACTAAGTTAGTTTATACAATTTAGTAGATATTTGACATTAGTTCATCTTTTTTCAACCCACTTTACTCATCCATCTTTCTCTTTCGACTTTTACAGAAGTTAATGGCGACTTCCTCACAGGCGCCTCTAGCGGTTGATTTTTAAACTATCCGAACGACAAGACTACAAAACTCGTAATTATATCTTATGATATAATTATGAGTTCTGTGGTTATTTCCCGGGATTTCTCTATTCGACCGATTAGACACTTGATGAGATGACAGCGGTGACAGCGTACATTATCAGTTATCACGCACTGTCTTCTGATTGGCTGCAATATGAAAACTGCCAGTCAGCAGCCAATCAGAAAACAGTACGCAGTAGGAAAGCCAAAACCCATGTATACATCCTGAGATCAGCGTATCGATGATTATGAAATAAGATTGAGTTGCATATTCTCGTGATTACACTGTTTTACACGGAAAATGTCGCTACACGGATGATACACGACACGAGGTCGAATTACACGGAATCCTGTGTTATTACACGGCAATTGGCAGCACTGGAAATGAAATAGTTTTCAGTTTTTAGTTCTTACTTCTCATGCTCACCTCGAAATGAGGAGGCGTAAAGATCGGAACAACTCGAGAAAGCCGAATCCCGCGACATTGGGAAACGTCATTTAGCCGCGAAATTCAAATATTGTAAGGAGTTTGAAACATCATAAGAGAGTGTCACATGTCTCATATATCAGGTACAGATGAGCGAATAAAAAATATTTTACTACTGATAACGATGTATACTTCGAAGCAAACGTTATTAATTATTTTCAGCCTCTAGGTCACAATTCTAATCATTTCCTTTTCAATTGCTAATAAATATGTTATATACAATCGAATCCTGAAATTATAATCCATATGAGGAACACTTTGTATGAATCAATTATGAAGATTTGAATGAGTACTCTATTTCAATGTACAGCAGGAAGTAATTATAAATTGAAACGCAGTTTTCATGAATCTCAGCGTCGATGGGTACTTCCCCCCTTTCTCTAGTCCATATTTTTCACTGTCTACCGTTTCATGATATAATTACCCCCACCAATAATCCGCCCTCTCCTATACTGAACGATTTATATATTGCACTTGTAGATTTATGGCCATTTGCTTTTTTAAGAGTATAAGGTGTCTTTCTCTGTGATCTTCAAGATACTTCTGAGGGTGAGACTGTATCATTCCAAAGAATTATTCTGTTCATTAGTTTGCAGTACTTTTCAGTACTCTAATAAACTTGTAATTGCTGAAAATTTCATAAATAGTAATTAATTAGAGTGATAATCATGGTGGCCGTAAACAAAAATATCGTGTTGTTGGAGAAAATTGCTAAAGTAATCTTGATGTTTGATCCCCATTGTACATTTAATTCCATAATCGGTTTCGAACCGGATCACCAAATTTTCGATAATGTTTGTAGAGATAAAATCATACGAAGAGCTGGTCTCAAATACGCTAGTCAGGTGTACAGACAGATTCATAGGAATAGATCCGAATTCGAAAATATAATCGCAACGGCTGCTCGTGCAAACAAATGTAAAAATGAAAGAGAGTTGAAAATAAAGCAAACAGAATTTCATGATGAAAATGAGGGTTATACGTCCGTTTCGGATGGAAACCAACATGCTGTGTGTTCCACTCCGGTGAATATTGACTCAGTTCCTTGCAAAAAAGCTCGGTTCGAAGTGAGTACAATAAAGAAAAGTGTCGAAAAAGAGAATCACGCGCCATGTCATTCGGAAGAACAATTAATTATTTTGTATGACGATATCGATTTGGCGGTTTCTGATGAACATAACATCAGTAGTAATGATTCGAATTTATTTTATGAAAATATCGAGGTAACCCCTGAAAGTTTTAATATACCAAAAAATTTCAATTTATCTGATTCAATGACTAGCATAGTTCTTCCAATAAACTCCCTCAATACAGACTCGCTACCTTCTAGTTCTTATAAACAATGCACGATTTTGGAGGGATCTTTTCAGATACAAAATGATATCATTAATTATAATATACAGGATGATCGTTTGGTTAGTAAGTATTATCCTTCTTATTTTCGAAACCGTATTAGAAAATTTGTCAATAATGTTTGTATAATCATAATTAAATATGCTAAATATCTCAAAGACGGATCTATTAAAATATTTGCTGCATGTAAAAACAATAATTACAATTGTAAAAAGTTTATAATTTCAATACGTGGTCAAACTGTTGAAGTTTATACAAATTCAGTAAATTTTTGCCACCCAAATAAAATAACCCTGCACGTGAAAGGTATGAACGTTCTCTGGTAAAAAAGAAGGTATTACATAAAAAGCCGTCGGAATACAAGCGGAAATCGATTCTTTCCGCAAATATAAAAATTTTAGAGTCTGGTAACTTACAGGATATTAAATCAGATTGTACTATTAGGAAAATAAAATCGGAAGTGGAGTCTCATTGGGACCGGGATGAAAATGATATGTTGGATCTTATTAAAATGCAAGAAGATCATAGTGAATACATAAAGCAAGTATGTATGCCTTTCAATGTAAAGGTTGAACAATTTGAAGTTCTTGATAAAAGCGGCGGAAATATGTTACCGATAATTTTTTTTGACGCAACTGGCAGTGTCGTTCGCAAGCCAACTACTAAAACAAAACGAGTTTATTTGTACTGTGCCGTTATACCTATTTCATCCGGTCGTATATTTCCAATATTTGAAATGGTTTCGGGTACTCATTTCTCTAAAACAATTTTCACTATAGAAAAAATCGAATTAAACGGTTTTCTTCACATAAAGGATTCAATATAAAATTGAACCAGAGAAAGGTAGATCTCAGGTGAAAAACAACTACTTTCCTGGCAAGTACCACGCAGAACGTTGAATGATATTCACCTGAAAATCCATGCATACTTCCATATAATATCAATGGACATTGAATGCAAATGTTCTTTCGATAGCTCGATTATAGTTTATATTTATGTCGTGTTCACCTAACAATCCATACGGTTCAGGTTTCTGGCCCTCATCAGCGGTATCACCACAAGGTCAAGACTCTGGTGAAGTGGACAACGTAAACAAACCATCATCGATCTTGTAACACCTATAGGTACGCCGGAAAGATAAACTTTAACTGGCGGTACCAGTGACAAAAGAACACTCCGAAATCTTCTACCGATAGGTTTCTGAATAAAGATTCTCTTCAGTAGAAGTAAGCGTCGCATATAGTGAGAGATAGTCAGTGAAGTGCAATGAATAGAAAATCGAAACGGTTCTTCATAAGGATTCAATATAAAATTGAACCAGAGAAAGGTAGATCTCAGGTGAAAAACAACTACTTTCCTGGCAAGTACCACGCAGAACGTTGAATGATATTCACCTGAAAATCCATGCATACTTCCATATAATATCAATGGACATTGAATGCAAATGTTTCTTTCTGATAAGCTCGATTATGTTTAATTGATGAGGGCCAAGAAGCCTGAAACCGGTATGCGGATTGTTAGGTGAACACGACATAAATTAAACATAATCGAGCTTATCAGAAAGAAACATTTGCATTCAATGTCCATATATGGAAGTATGCATGGATTTTCAGGTGAATATCATTCAACGTTCTGCGTGGTACTTGCCAGGAAAGTAGTTGTTTTTCACCTGAGATCTACCTTCTCTGGTTCAATTTTATATTGAATCCTTTTGTGAAGAAACCGTTTAATTCGATTTTTCTATTCATTCCACTTCACATGGCACTTATTTTCAGGTACCGCCAGTTAAAGTTTATCTTTTCCGGCGTACCTATAGGTGTTACTACTGAGAAGGAATCTTTTATTCAGAAACCTATCGAGGTGGGAGATTTTCGGAGTGTTTCTTTCTGTCACTAGGTACCGCCAGTTAAAGTTTATCTTTTCCGGCGTACCTATAGGTGTTACAAGATCGATGATGGTTTGTTTACGTTGTGTCTCACTTCAGCCAGAGTTCTTTGGACCTTTGGCTGGTTGACTACTCTGTACTGATGAAGGCCAAGAAGCCTGAAACCGGTATGCGGATTGTTAGGTGAACACGACATAAATTAAACATAATCGAGCTTATCAGAAAGAAACATTTGCATTCAATGTCCATTGATATTATATGGAAGTATGCATGGATTTTCAGGTGAATATCATTCAACGTTCTGCGTGGTACTTGCCAGGAAAGTAGTTGTTTTTCACCTGAGATCTACCTTTCTCTGGTTCAATTTTATATTGAATCCTTTATGTGAAGAAAACCGTTTAATTCGATTTTTTCTATTCATTCCACTTCACATGGCACTTATCTCTCAATTTTCACTATATTTCATGAATTTCGAGTTTTCTGCGAAGAGCAAAATAAATGGCCAACCTTCGGATCCGTTGTAACGGATTTTAGCTTTGCTAATATACATGCGATCTGCAAGGCTTGTAACAGGGTAGATTTACTTGAATATTTAAATATAACCTACAAAATTGCGTCCGATGAAGTTGAACTTCCGAAAGATCTTGTGACAATACATTTATGTTGCGCACATCTAATGAAAAATTTTAGTAAAGATATTAATGAATCTTTTACGGATCACGGGGTACGAGATTTTTATAAAGACCTTATGGCCTCTGTGATAAATATGGATGTTTTTAGTGATATTGAAGACTGGTTTCAAAGTGTCGCCGTGTTGTTACTTAGTCCGGTCATCAACAAAATTGTTCGTGAACATTTGGAGATTTTATTGAAATTGAGAAACGGTAAATCCATCGACGTTGATATAAATTTTCGCGAGTGCAATGGTTCCAGTGAGGACGGAAATAAATTACAAGAAAAACGTGTTGGTTTACATAAAATGAGTGTTTTCTATATTCACTTTAATAAATTATACTGTAACGAACCTAGGCCGGACCTGTCGCCTCACGTGTTGCCATCGACAGCGATGAGATCATCCCCGGAGATATTCGAGAACCATCCAGTGCGCTCTTCCGCGGAAAACAACGGTCAATATTGGAAACAATTGGAACATGCCGTCGCCAACCGTCCGAATTCGAAACATCGAGAATGCTGTATCGGAGATAAATAGGCAAACCTCAAGTGGAGTAGGACAGTCTGAACGAGCCCATACGATCGAGCTATATTCAGTAGCGTAGTAATATAAATTAAGTTGTAGATTAAGTGTTAAATAAATTACTTAAACCAAGTTAAGTTTATTTACGTTACAATTGGTGTCGGAAGTGAGATTTTGAAAATAAACAAGTGATCGTGGAGTGGATAGTCAGAAAAATAAATTGATAGACCTTTTTGTACGCCCAAAATAGACAGTGGCCCGGTTTTCGCGAAGTGGACAATTGTGCGTGGGAATATAAACTGATACACTGTTCGCGTGAAACAGAAAATAGACAGTGGCCCGGTTTTCGCGAAGTGGACAATTGTGCGTGGGAATATAAACTGATACACTCTTCGCGTGAAACAGACAATAGACTGGTGGCCCGTGGAAAAGAATTCGCGAAGTGAATTTTTAACAAACTGATAAACTTTTCGTGTGAAACAGACTGATACCTCGTCAAAGACAAAATGTGTTCAAGAAAAGTGCGCCTTGCGGATTTGAAGGTAGCGGAATTGAAACAGGAATTGGAGGAAAGGGAACTGAAACAACGGTAAAAGCAAGTACTCCAGGAAAGACTTGCAGAAGGACTTATACAAGAAGGTGAGGACCCCGAAACATTTTTATTCGAAGTTCCGGAGGTGATTTGAGTCCGATAATAGAATCCTTGAAAGAAGAGCTGCAACAAAATTCTAGAAATCGGGAAGAGAAGCTTCTAGAAAATTCAAGAAGCCTGGAAGAAAATTCTAGAAATCGGGAAGAGAAGCTTCTAGAAAATTCAAGAAGCCTGGAAGAGAAGTTCCTGGAAAACACAGAAGGCCTAAAAAGAATTGTGTGGTGTGGCTAATTTCCTAGAAGAAAGAATGGGAACCGTTGAGACAGAGATAGATAAAATTAGGGAGCAAATGAACACGGAGGTAAATAAAATCAAAGAAAGGGACGAGGCAGAGAACGACAAGATAAAGGAAATAATCAGAGATAGAATCAAAGAAGAAATCGAGGCAGAAATGAACAAAATAAAGGAAACGATCAGAAAGCTGGACAAACAAATTAATAAAGCGTCCTCCACAGAGATAGCTAACGACAAATGAAAAGCAGGACTTGAGTTTGAACGTAGATAAAGTTCAAGAGGGTATAAAAGATGTCAAGGTCATTTCAGAAATAGGAAGCTTTCCATGAAGCCGCCTCAGTTCGATGGAAAACTCCATGGGCAAATTACCGCCGGCAGTTTGAAGCAGCGGCCAAAGCAAACGGATGGAATGCAGGGAAAGAGCTGTAGCACTGACACTTGCATTACGTGGAGAAGCGACAAATATTCTACAAACTCTCACCGCCCAAGAACAGGAGGACTATGATCAGCTGATTAAACATCTAGAATTACGATATGGCCAAGCCCATTTGGAACACGTATACCACTCCCAGCTGAAAAATCGCTGCCAAAAATCGGGCGAATCCTTACAAGAATTCGAAACTGACATTGCACGCTTGGTTCGTCTCGCATATCCAGCCACACCAGAAAATGTAATGGAGCGACTAGCGGTTCAAGCATTCCTGGACGGACTCCGTGACCAAGAAACCAGACAAGCGTTGACACTAGCCCGTCCAACACATCTCGTAGACGCACTGGCACGCGCTTTGGAATTCGAGGCAGCGAAACAATCTTGCAAAAGCCAGAGTAAAGTCCGAATGATTGAGGAAGACTCACAGGAGCCTGCTAATTTGGAAGCTGCCATAAGGAAAGTGATTAAGGAAGTGTTCCCTGAGAAAAGACAGATAAGATGCTGGAATTGGAAAATTGGACATGTGCGTAGCAAATGTCCAACATTCGAAAACACGACTCGATGCAGGAAAACTAAAGAAGGTCGACGAGAAGGGCAATCGTCGGCCTGTGTCCAGCAAGCCCTGGTTAACAACGCATATGTCGCTATCCTGCAACGACAGAACAGAGGTGTTTTCGTAGACGGTCTCATCAATAACGAGCCTTGCACCATGCTGCTAGATACAGGTGCGACTAGGACAATTCTCGGACCTTCCTTGCCAGAACACCGGAACGAATTGAACGACAACTTGGAAGCTACGCACAGCAACAGGGGAGCCAGCTACTGTATATGGCGAGCTACCGATTGAAATAATTTTGGGCAGCACTAAAGTGAAACATCAGGCACTTGTAGCGGACATCGAAGACGATGCAATCATTGGAATGGACATCATGAATTCCAGAGGGTTTGAATTGATTTCAAAGACGGCGTCCTACGTGTCAACGGAGAAGAGCTGGTACTTCATGGGAGAAGTGAAGAGTTGATCCGTGTGCTGTTGGCTGAAGATATAAGCGTACCTGAGAGGGCTGAAACCATCCTGGAGGCTCGCCTGGATGGGAGTGCGAGCAGTGGAGACGTGATGATGTTCGAGCCCAAACTTCATGATGAGAAAATTGACGAGGGATTGCCCTAGGGAAAACCCTGTTACGTGCTGAAAAATTTGTACCGGTAAGGGTCATGAATGTCAATTACTTTCCAGTGACCTTAAAGAAAGGAACAATTTTAGGGCACTGCTCGTCAGTTTCATCTGTGATCCGGGGCGTACGAGGTACGATTAGCCAACCCAACAACTTGCCCACAGAACTAGAAAAATTAGTTGCCATCTCTTCCAAAGACATAAAACCAGCTCAACAGCCCAAACTAAGAGATTTAGTCAAAAGTACCAAGACATCTTCGATACCGGACAAGGAAAAGGGGTCGAACTAATGTGGTCCAGCACAAGATTGATACTGGGGTGCCCGACCGATCCGGCAATCAGCAAGAAGACTTCCTCTGCCAAGAAGGAAGAGGCTGACAAAATAGTCAGCGATATGGGAAAAGAAGGAGTTATCGAGCCATCTGACAGTCCCTGGTCCTCTCCAGTCGTACCGGTGAAGAAAAAGGACGGATCGACACGCCTTCGTGTAGACTATCGCCAACTCAATAATGTCACGAAGAAGGACAGTTACCCCCACCCGAGAATAGATGACACCCCTAGACACGTTGGCTGGTTCCACGATTTTCTCGACCCCTTGATCTGAAGAGTGGATACTGGCAAGTAGAACTCGCTCAGGAAGATCCCGCCACATTCGAAAGATTGATGGAGACAGTGCTGAAAGGACGCTCATGGAACACGTGTCCCATCGGCTCAGGATTGTGGCAGTTCACCGTTATGCCATTCGGGCTCTGTAATGCTCCCGCCACATTCGAAAGATTGATGGAGACAGTGCTGAAAGGACTCTCATGGAACACGTGTCTAGTGTATCTCGACGACATAATTGTGGTCGGCAGATCGTTTGAGGACCACGTGAAAAACTTGGAGGAAGTATTCCTGCGACTGAGGAACTCCGGATTGAAGCTGAGCCCCAAGAAATGCCATCTGTTCCAAAAGAAGTACGAGGACCTCGTTTATGCACATACTATCAAAGCTGTTAAGGATTGGCCCATCCCAAAAGACATTCACCAACTTCGAAGTTTCCTTGGTTTATGCACATACTATCGCCGATATGTGCTGGGATTCGCCAACATCGCTAAACCACTGACCAGGCTCACGGAAGGCCAAACAAAGTTCCAGTGGTCCGAAGAATGTCAAGATTCATTCAGGAAGCTGAAAGGAGCTTTGATCAACGCACCTATACTGAGCTATCCCCTACCCAAAGGGAAATTCATTTTGGATACGGACGCCAGCAACGTGGGACTTGGAGCTGTCCTATCTCAGATCCAGGAGGGACAGGAGAAGGTCATTGGTTATTTCAGCAAGACGCTTAGCAAACCAGAGCGCAATTACTGTGTCACCAGGCGAGAGCTGTTAGCTGTTGTAAAGGGAGTGGAACACTTCTACAAGTACGTGTATGGAAGAAGATTCCTGTTGAGAACTGACCATGCAGCTCTCAAATGGCTCTTACAGTTCAAAAATCCTGAGGGTCAAGTAGCACGTTGGATCGAGAGACTCCAAGAATTCGATTTCGAGATCGAACATCGAGCCGGAACTAGCCATAAGAATGCAGATGCCTTGTCGCGAAGACCATGTCCAGATGATTGCTCCACATTGCCGACGAGCAGAAGAGAAGGAAGCAACACTTTGTAGAACCGCGGCAATGGATGACAACTGGAATGACAGCAAGATCCGGAAAGACCAAGAGAAAGACCCCGACCTTGGCTTAGTCGTCAGCTGGAAGAAGGGCAATCGAAGACCATCATGGCAGGAAGTCGCAGGATACTCGCCGGCTGTTAAGTCCTATTGGGCACAATGGAACTCTCTTATTCTGGACAATGGGATCCTGAAACGTGTGTTGGAGGCCGAGATTGGTGGGGAAGACAGACGCCAAATAATTGTTCCCAGGAACAGAAGAGAGGAAGTGCTGCGGGAAATCCATGATGGAGTCGCTGGAGGACATCTGGGAGTGACGAAGACCCTGCAGAAAGTGAGGCAACGGTTTTACTGGGCCAATTGTCAAGCTGACGTCCAGGACTGGTGCAGAAAGTGCGCTGTATGCGCTGCTAGCAATGGACCTCGAATACGACCCAAGGCCCCGATGCGTCAGTACAACGTAGGCAGCCCGTTCGAGAGAATCGCCATTGACATCGCCGGCCCGTTTCCCGTATCCGACCACGGGAATAAATACATCCTTGTGGCAATGGACTACTTCAGTAAGTGGGCGGAAGCCTATGCCCTGCCCAACCAGGAAGCCATCACCGTCGCCGACGTCTTGGTGAAAGAGTGGATATGTCGATTCGGTATTCCAATGGAGCTGCACTCGGATCAAGGCAGAAATTTCGAATCCAACCTTTTCCAAGAAATATGTCTACTGCTGAACATCCGCAAGACAAGAACCACGGCCCTACATCCGCAGTCCGATGGAATGGTGGAACGGATGAACAGGACGATCAACCGCCACTTGTCCAAGGTTGTCTCTGACCATCAAAAGAGACTGGGACCAGAATCTTCATTTGTTCCTGATGGCCTATCGATCCGCAGTACACGAGTCAACCGGTCAAACGCCTGCTAGGATTATAATGGGCCGAGAACTGCGACTGCCTTGTGACCTGAAGTTTGGGATACCGCCAGGACAAGACACTGCGGGAGAGGACTACGTCAGCAAACTTCGGCAGAGAATGGACGACATCCACGAACGAGTCCGGTTGAACATCCAGAGTGCCAGCGATAAAATGAAGAAGACCTATGACATCAAGGCCGACGCTGGAGGATTTAAGGTCGATGATCTGGTTTGGCTGTACAACCCCAAACGTCGTCGTGGACTATCACCAAAGTTGCGGAACTCGTGGGAAGGCCCGTATAAAATCGTGAAAAGGATAAACGACCTTGTGTACCGAATCCATAAGCCACCCCGAGGGAAACCAAGGGTCGTCCATTTCAACAGGTTGGCCCCTTACGCTGGAAACCATGACCAAGTTCGCACCCTCAAGCCACCGGAGGATGATATGACGTTCGAGAAGTTTATGTCCTTGTATTCACACGGGCAGAAAGTTCTACATGGGATTACTAGAGAGGAGTCACGAGACCTTTCGAGGTGCCTGCTGACTACGCACTAGCGCACTGTGTGGCAGAAGATCTTCAAATGTCCAGGGGAATCGCCGTAGTGTTCTCCAAGAAATTTGGTCAACTCCAAACACTGCGGGAGCAGAATCCAGAAGTTGGTGGGGTGCTACAGTTGAAGAAAGGCAAGAGAAACATCTACTACCTAGTTACCAAGAGGCATTCCCAAGATAAACCGTCCTATGAAGATGTCTGGAAGAGTCTCACCAAACTAAGAGATACTATGGTGGACCAGAATCTGGTGGATCTAGCAATTCAAAATTGTCCTGTGGTATTGATGGGTTGGACTGGAGAGTCATAAGAAGTATGCTGGAGGCGATATTCAGATCCAGCGGCGTCAAGATTTTGGTTTGCTGTAACCCTCTTCCACGACCGATCATGAAGACCGTGGAGTGTTACTTCCATCGAACTTCACGGTGCAGATATGGGGAGTCATGCAGATATCGTCACACTCCAAGGATGAAATTTCGGGACGAAATGTCTTTAAGAAGGGGGCAATGTAACGAACCTAGGCCGGACCTGTCGCCTCACGTGTTGCCATCGACAGCGATGAGATCATCCCCGGAGATATTCGAGAACCATCCAGTGCGCTCTTCCGCGGAAAACAACGGTCAATATTGGAAACAATTGGAACATGCCGTCGCCAACCGTCCGAATTCGAAACATCGAGAATGCTGTATCGGAGATAAATAGGCAAACCTCAAGTGGAGTAGGACAGTCTGAACGAGCCCATACGATCGAGCTATATTCAGTAGCGTAGTAATATAAATTAAGTTGTAGATTAAGTGTTAAATAAATTACTTAAACCAAGTTAAGTTTATTTACGTTACAATACGAAAAAATTAACGAAATTCATAAATTTTCTTCTTATGAGGGGCCACCAAATAAATACTACAGCTCAATTTTTTTCGGTATGATACTGTCGAAGTACATGCCATTTTGTTCAATTTGGACCGGTATAATTTTGAGAAAGAGGAGAAGTGAGCTTCACGTCAGTAATTCTTACGCGGAAAATTTTTTTGGTCACCTCAAAACCAATGTTCTGGACGGCAATAAGAATCTTAAATGTTCGCGATATCTGAGAAAGAGTAGAGAAAATGTACTTGCGTTACATAAAGAATTCATTTGTAATATTCCCAAATCGAGGTTAACCAAACAGAGTGCTATAAAAGTCGATCCCATGAGTGAACATATAGCTCAGGAAACGTGGAATAAAAAAGTCAATAGTGCACCGAGTACGCATTTTTCCGGAAATTTTTTGAAGAAGTTATCTATAATTAATGAGTCGGTAAAAGACATTTCAATAACGTGTCAACGAACGGATTCAAACTCTCAAGTAAATACGGAACCTAAAAATCAAAAAGTGTCGCAATTGTATGTGGAACAAAAAAATCTAACGGTATGTCCAACTTCATTGGTAGATGAGACACAAACAGATAAATGTCTATACTGCGGATACGGTCGTCTAAATACAACTATCGATTGGGTGGCTTGTGACTCGTGTCAACGTTGGATACATATAACATGTGATCCTTCGTTCGGAGATAAAACCTACAGCGGTTCTTTCATATGCGTATTCTGTTTTTCGGAAAAAAAGTCGGACGACGAAACTAAATTATATAAATGTTTGTACTGCGGTTTAGGAGACCTTGATAGTACTGTAGCATGGGTAGCTTGCGATAATTGCAACGGATGGATCCATCAAACTTGCGATAGTTTAAATCGGTCTTATAGCGGTAATTTTTATTGTGAAGGGTGTTCGAACGAGTTAAAATCTAAATGTGAGCAGGCACTGCGAAAGCTAGAGGAAGAAAGTATCCGAAGAATTTCAATCGAGGAAAATACTAGAGATCAAAGAGATTCATCTCTATGGTTCGAAGAAAGAAAAAAAAGATTAACAGCTTCAAATTTCGGATCAATTTGTAAGGCAAGAAATCATAAAACAAAATTAAACCTCGCAAAATCACTTACATCGTCTAAACATTTTTCTAACCAAGCCACGAAACATGGAATTGATTGCGAAAAGTTGGCACTCGAAGCGTTTCTCAATCAAACAGAATATAAATATTAAAAAAGCGGTCTAATTGTTCATAAACATTTTTAATTTTTAGGGGGGTCACCAGATGGGCTCCTGGATGATGACGGTATTATAGAAATTAAATGTCCTTTCAAGGTACGGGATTGTGATAAGCAGCTAATATAATAACCAACTAACATTATAGGAAAATTATACCAAGCAGTGGGGTAAAGCGGCTTCAAGAAGTCCGAATTTACCCATTTCTGACCAAATATTTTACCTTCAAGTACTAACTCCAAAGTTATAATTGGAGTTATAAAAACCATAATTGAGACCACCAAATCTCCTTCAAAAACCAAAAACTTAATAGGCGTAGTGCGTAGTATGAAATTACTTGTTATGGACTTCAAATATACCTTCACAGCCTCATGGGTTAATAGAGTTATTTACTAGGTTAAATTTTACCTAAAGGTAACCAGCAAAATGTGTTCAAAATACTTGGAACTCTCAGGAAAAACCTTCTGGTGACTATTTACCTAATTATTACCTCATGTGTGTTCATATAGTCAGGGAATTGATAAGTCAGTAAACAGGTCTACTATATACTCTTTATTACCTATTTTGGCACCAATTAAGTTAAAGGAGTTGCCTGGACATTTCTTGACCTAGTTTATACCTACTGCTCTACAATGAGGCAGACAAAAATCTATAAAATTTTTTTTTATTGTCCCTACATTCTGAAACTATAAAATGCCGATCAAAAATTCGAATAGAGTTAGTAAACCATACAGGTATACCACCAACTATTATCGATTAGCTGCCAGAATGAGAACAAATGAAAATATAATCCGAAACCATCCTATAATTTCCGATGTCCAGAGATCAGAGCCATCATCTTCCACTCAGTCATCATCAACTACAGAAATTAATATAGAGTAAGAAATTGCTTTTACCGATGATGATACCGGGGAAAAATATGGATCACAAGACGATGAGTTCAATGGGAATAAGGCACAAAGCTTGGAAGATAACCTCTCATTGTTAGAGGAGCTCAGACATTGGGCCTTGTCGCATAAAGTCTCCATACAAGCAGTTGGTAGAACACTCTCCTTTTTGTTTCCACTTATGGGGTACATAGGAGTATTCAACTATGGGTGTTGCTCCACGTCTTTTTATGACGGCAACTATTTTAAAACACTCATCCATTATTGAAATAAAAACATGAAAGCGTTAACCTTAAACTTTGGTTAGGTCTCAGGTCATGTCGGTAAGAGATACTGAACAATGAATGGGCTGCGTTCAGAAAGCTTCGTCTGTCGCGGTAAACTACAGCCGCGACGTTTTCAATGATGCAGCGACAAAATGGAATTCAATGAAGTTCATCCTTTTGAAGTAAATGGATGAAAAAATTGTATTGAATACGCAAAAAATCAAATCAAATAGAAAATTGATTTTAACAAAAATAAGAGATTGATGTGTTGAAATGATGAGTTTCCATGGCTTCGAAAATTTTAAAACCAATCATTGTGGTTTCCGGAAAAGTAAAAATCAAGCGAATCATAATTGGTCGATTTTTTAATGGTATTTACAGTTGGCTGATAAATTGTATATTTCCGGGCACCGAATGCAGAACGCAGAAATGTCAAATCAAAATTATTCAGCCAATCACAACACACCATTTTATATTTGAAATGTTATGATTGGCTATTTCTCTTCGGAAAAGATTTCCTCATTAGACAATAACATTAATCATGGTTTCTATTCTGGGAAGATGTGCACTGAAATATAAATATCGCGTACTATTATCAACATTACTGATGGATTTGATATTTAATTTCAGAATAAACACTCATTACAGGGTTTTCTAGTCAATATCCATTTCTCTGAGTAACTATAGGTTACTTGGCCTTACCATTAACATTAGCAAAACATATTGACTTTTTCACCCCGTATTGACATTTGAGTGTTTCTGCACAGAACATAGAATAAGTAAAATATAAATTTATTATCCACGATTCGCAATCCATCCAGAGAACGAAACGTATAGACATGCATCCAATAACATATATTGTATTTCATCACGTGACCACAATGTGAAAGGGTCTGAAATCCCAAGATAAGGAAAATGGACTTCAAAGTCAGGAATAAAGGTTACTTTCGACTTTGAACAAAGTCTATGTGTTCTCATAGTCAAAATTTTAAGGAATTTCGACATATAGGTCCCATATGGAATCTACGCCATATTTTTCGGTTTGAACCGTTTCCACCATTGTAAAAATAATACATAATTTTCTCGAATCGACCACATTTTAATGATTGGTAGTCGAAAAATAGGTGAATATGATATGTATACACATACTTCATCTATAAAATCAGTTTTTGAAGTGTTTGATGAAAAAAGTTGTCAAAGTAGACATGAATTAATGTTTTTTTTTTCATACAAATTTAATTATTTGATGGGCCCACTTGTTTTAGACGAGTAAAAATCAACATTATCACAGAAAAGTTTGTATCGCAAATGAAATCACAGCTAGGTGTGGATGCGAAACCATCACTTATTGCATTATCTGCTATACGTTTATTGACAATTTTTTCTTCATACGCCATGTATTGACATGAGTCAACTTCAACGCTTTCACGCATAAGCATGTAGGTTAAGATACACAATATACAGTAAACTTTTATCATCTTCTTCTAACCTGCCATTGTTTGTTGTTTGTTTCATTACAGTGTTTATAACCTGAAATAGGTAAAAATGACTACATTTTTACCATCAGTCGACTAGTCTGGAGGCAATTTTACCTATTTATGCCTTCAACTTATAAGGAAAAATGTCTTAATTTCCCAAATTTCGACTTCTGAATTACTTCCATTTTTTTTCCCCATAATGGTAAATTTAAGGTAATTATAACGTAATAATTACCTTCGCCAATTAGGGCGCTGACCTATTCGAAGGTCGAAATGACGTAAATTTTACCTATAATGTTTGTTGGCCGGAAACGTTAAAAAAACTTGAATATATTGATAAAGATGAGAAATTAAGAATAAATTCCAATTACTATTTCCAAATACAAGGTTTGCTAGAAATCACAAACAGGCCTTGGTGTGAATTTGTCGTGTTTAACTTTAAAGGCATTCAATTAACTCAAAGAATTAAAAGGAACCCGAAATTTTTCAGAAATGTGATGTTACCTAGGTTAAAAATTTTACTTTACTCAATTTCGAAGATATTGATGATATTTCGCGTAGATGGAGACCAGTTAACAACATGGCATTTTTATCTAACGGGCTAATAAACGATATTAATTATTACAAAAGAAATAGCAGAGAATTACGTCGTGGCAACATTTAAAGATTTAGATTGTTGTTTTAATGAAATAAATATATCTGATTTTCTCTCTCTCGATAATGGAATTTGGTTAACAAACTTTGTCATAGACATAACTTTGAATTTATTAAACACCGATAATATGTATCAAATAATACCCCAAGAAACTGCAAATGTCATTTTTAGTTCAAACGAAATTTCTGATTCATTCATAAAAAGTATTAATTTCACTAAGAATTATCTCGCTTTGCCGGTATTAATAAACCAAAATCACCACTGCCTTGTCCTTATCGATTTTATCAAATCAACTTTCGCTTTTATGGATCCATTCAACAGCAACGCGAAAAAAACCAAACTATATTTGAATTCTTTCAACAAATTCGTGGAGGCCTACAATAAACAAAAAAAAATGCACATTAAAAATGATCTGTCTGTCATCGTCTATGATCACTCCAAACAAAAAGATGGTTTTAATTGCGGCATGTTTTGCATAAAGTTTTTTGAGTGTATTCTGAATAATAGTAATTTGATGGAAGTTATAAATATGGAACAATATAGAATTCAAATAAAAACTTTAATCCTCGAAAAATCAGATGATATGCGGAATCGTTGTATAATATGTTCGCGAATAGGTAATCCAAATGATTCATTTAATTGCGCTTATTGCAATAGATTCGTTCATACAGAGTGTTCTTCTATCAGAGGAGAGTCATTCATTAAAAGTAATATTTGTCAATTGTGCGCCCAATATTGAGAAAAGATCCTTTTGAGTAATGCGCGATTCTCATTTTTGTCTTTGCGGTAAAGCAATTGCTGAACGATGCGGAATCGTCGTGCGGAATTTGTGTGGAGAGGGTAAGGCTATTTGGGGAGGTAGGAGGCCTTTTGCAAAAATGAGAAAAAATATTCTCATTTTTGTCTTTGCGGTAAAGCAATTGCAATACCATGTGGAATTTTCGTATGGTATTTGTAAGGTCGTGATCTTCATATTTGACGATACGGTACACAGCATATTGAAGTAATTGAATCAACGACTGTGGGATAATAGGGCTCCTGGCGAACCACCCACTGAAAAAAAAAGGTAACGCGCCCATATGCCAGAGCTGTCATCATTTTGATAGTGAAACATATTCAGCTTCATAGCTTGATAATGCTACAGTGGCTTGTTTGTTAATGGCACTACTGACAACTATTACAGAACATTGATAAACCAACAACGTGAAGAAACATTCAACAGCTCTGGCAGCAATACCTCCTGGGTGGGTGTGGAAATTTGCTACACAAGAAAAGGAACACATTATATCAGGTTTTGTCCCAGCTCTCGTTGCGCAAAGTTGATCTATGAATCGATATTCCAGGGGTTGAAAAACGTAATTTTCGAAATTTCCTTCTACCCCCTGTATAACCTTCCAGACCATATTTGCAAGGAATAATTTTGTCATGGGTGGATTTTAATCATCGAAGGCAATACACTTGACCCGAAAGCAGCTAAAAAATCGAGGTTCCAGGGGTTGAAAAACGTGATTTTCGAAATTTTCTTCTACCCCCGTAAACCTTTATCTTTATAATCTTTTTTCATTGTACGTACACGATATACCTAAAACACACGATTTTGATCCCCTTTTAACCCGTTTTCAGAAGCTGAGACAGGGCTACGTCGACCGAGTCATCAGAGGCGGCAACGAGGCGGCCAAGGCAACGCTGCTGTCCCCCTGGAGCCCCGACCGACGTGGACTTCGTCACAAGCCGAAGAAAAAATTCCCGTTCCTTCTACCAGGCTGCTATCCACATCGGACGACCTCCCTGATGAATACTCCACTCACCTGGACGAAACGCCGCTCGCATTGGGATAAAACGAACAACATTCGTCAGAGAGCCCGTCCGAACCCAAAACACCCCCCATCCCGGAATCGATGTTGACTACCACCACCCACCACCCCCCCAGGACCCAGGACCACCCCCGGACCGAAAATACTGCCAGGACGTATTTTTCACCCGAAATTCCAACCCCAACCCAAGGATATTACAACAATGAAGAAAAACACAAAATAATAAAACAATCACAATATCACATTATTTCACCCCCTACCCAATCCCAAAAATCACATACAAAACAGACATGAAACAAAGAAAACATTATATCAATCATCCAAAATTTCAAATTCAATCTATACAAAGAAATATCTTCAAAATTGATACACCAAAATATATCAATTATAATAAAAAAGAATGCAATAAACAACAAAGTATATAATAAAATAATCTAGAAACAAATATAAAGAAAAAACCAACAAACAAAAGTCAAAGCCACACAAAATCTCAATGAAGAAAAATACCAAAATAACGAAAACAAAAACTCGAACGAAAAACAAGAAAATAAATAGCAAACTCAATAGAAACAAAAATTTCATCAGAAAAATAAAATAAAACAAAATGCATTCTAGACAGACAGAAAACAACAAACGAACAGACAAACAGACTAAACAAACCCCCAAAAATTCCCACTAACCCATAAAATTCATTTCAGAATTACAACAAGTAGAATAAGGAAAAATTATAAAAACATTATATAAAAAAAGGAAACAAAATATCTTAGAAATGTAATATTCATGTGCAATGGTTTTCTGCGGTTTCCCGTTGCAAGTTCCTTCAGAACTCCGAATGGCTCGAATAATAGGAGGACAAAGGGGCCGCAGCTCGCCTCACACCCAAATAAACAAAATTTTAGATAGAAAACACAAATGTGAACATTAGGAAAAATAGAATAGATAGACGTCCCTGAAAAGAGCGGAAAGCTCTACAGCGGGGACATAGGAGAAATTTTAGAAATAGAATTAAGAAAATGTAAAAGAAAGATAGTAAACCCCTCCAGACCATATTTGAAACAAGGAATAATTTTGTCATAGGTGGATTTTAATCATCGAAAGCAATACACTTGACCCAAAAGCAGCTGAAAAATCGATGTTCCAGGGGTTGAAAAACGTGATTTTCGAAATTTTCTTCTACCCCCTGTATAACCTTCCAGACCATATTTGCAAGGAATAATTTTGTCATAGGTGGATTTTAATCGTCGAAAGCAATACACTTGACCCAAAAGCAGCTGAAAAATCGATGTTCCAGGGGTTGAAAAACGTGATTTTCGAAAAAAAATTTCTACCCCCTGTATAACCCTCCAGACCATATTTGCAAGGAAAAATTTTGTCATAGGTGGATTTTAATCATCGAAAGCAATACACTTGACACAAAAGCAGCTAAAAAATCGATGTTCCAGGGGTCGAAAAACGTGATTTTCAATATTTCCCCTCCCTGTGTAACCCTCCAGACCATATTTGCAAGGAATAATTTTGTCATAGGTGGATTTTAATCATCGAAAGCAATACACTTGACCCGAAAGCAGCTGAAATATCGATGTTCCAGGGGTCGAAAAACGTGATTTTCAATATTTCCCCCCTCCCTGTGTAACCCTCCAGACCATATTTGCAAGGAATAATTTTGTCATAGGTGGATTTTAATCATCGAAAGCAATACACTTGACCCGAAAGCAGCTGAAAAATCGATGTTCCAGGGGTTGAAAAACGTGATTTTCTAAATTTTCTTCTACCCCCTGTATAACCCCTCCAGACCATATTTGCAAGGAATAATTTTGTCATAGGTGGATTTTAATCATCGAAAGCAATACACTTGCCCCAAAAGCAGCTGAAAAATCGATGTTCCAGGGGTTGAAAAACGTGATTTTCAATATTTCCCTCCTGTGTAACCCTCCAGACCATATTTGCAAGGAATAATTTTGTCATAGGTGGATTTTAATCATCGAAAGCAATACACTTGACCCGAAAGCAGCTGAAAAATCGATGTTCCAGGGGTTGAAAAACGTGATTTTCAATTTTCTTCTACCCCCTGTATAACCCTCCAGACCATATTTGCAAGGAATAATTTTGTCATAGGTGGATTTTAATCATCGGAAGCAATACACTTGACCCAAAGCAGCCAAAAATCGATGTTCAGGGGTCGAAAACGTGATTTTCAATATTTCCTCCCTTTGTAACCCTCCAGACCATATTTGCAAGGAATAATTTTGTCATAGGTGGATTTTAATCATCGAAAGCAATACACTTGACCCAAAAGCAGCTGAAAAATCGATGTTCCAGGGGTTGAAAAACGTGATTTTCGAAATTTTCTTCTACCCCCTGTATAACCCTCCAGACCATATTTGCAAGGAATAATTTTGTCATAGGTGGATTTTAATCATCGGAAGCAATACACTTGACCCAAAAGCAGCTAAAAAATCGATGTTCCAGGGGTCGAAAACGTGATTTAATATTTCCCCCCTCCCTGTGTAACCCTCCAGACCATATTTGCAAGGAATAATTTTGTCATAGGTGGATTTTAATCATCGAAAGCAATACACTTGACCCGAAAGCAGCTGAAAAATCGATGTTCCAGGGGTTGAAAAACGTGATTTTCGAAATTTTCTTCTACCCCCTGTATAACCCCTCCAGACCATATTTGCAAGGAATAATTTTGTCATAGGTGGATTTTAATCATCGAAAGCAATACACTCGACCCAAAAGCAGCTGAAAAATCGATGTTCCAGGGGTTGAAAAACGTGATTTTCGAAATTTTCTTCTACCCCCTGTATAACCCTCCAGACCATATTTGCAAGGAATAATTTTGTCATAGGTGGACTTTAATCCTCGAAAGCAATACACTTGACCCAAAAGCAGCTGAAAAATCGATGTTCCAGGGGTTGAAAAACGTGATTTTCGAAATTTTCTTCTACCCCTGTATAACCCTCCAGACCATATTTGCAAGGAATAATTTTGTCATAGATGGATTTTAATCATCGAAAGCAATACATTCGACCCGAAAGCAGCTGAAAAATCGATGTTCCAGGGGTTGAAAACGTTAATTTCAACATTTCTTACTATTCCCCTGTATAGAAATGTAGCCTTTCTTATTATTTTGTTGTGATGAGATACACAAAAAAAGGTATATAAACATATGAGTCTCAGAAATTATTTACGGCAGTCATTCAAAAATGTTTGATTGATTCAAACATTGTCACCGTTTCAATTTATTCCTCTTTTATATCACCGCCACGCCGTGGCAGCTGACTGTCAGACTGCCTTATCGTATTACGCGAAAAGGGGGGAAATGCTCGCGCCACTGGTCGTTCGGGAATGTTCGGAAAATTTGGCAGCTAGCTTTGGCAGCCAACTTCACATTGGTGGACCTTTTTCACTTCTTCCGATTCTGGCATTTGAACAAAGTGTGGACGTAGTCTTGCTATAGTTGTAACAACTTTATGAATTATTCTGCTTGCAGTTGACTTATCAATACCTGAAAATATAAAAAATATGTATTAAATACCTATGAAGCATAATTAGAGCATCAGATGTTTCAACAATACCTGTGAAATCTCCCACAGCTTGAAATGTTGATCCTGTCGCTAAATATCTTAAAAGAAATTAAAACTTTCTCTTCATTTGTAACTCTAAAAAAGTACTATGAGATAGTGTTTTGGTACATTTGAAATATTACTTACTCATATCTAATGCATGAAATAGCTTCTCTTATTTCCTCAATTATTAGTTCCACTGTATCATTAGATAACCTAAATCTAATCTAACCTAAATCTAGCTCTGAATTCCTCGTCATTCCATTTAAAAAAGTTATTATCCCTCATTCTAAAATTTTGGGGAGCCCTTGGAAGCAATTCTAATTCAACAAGTTCTAAAAAGCCTTCGTCGTCTGTTAAATTCAGTTCTTGGAATATCTCTTGAATATCCATATTTTCAATTATTTTCCAAAAAATTTTCGCTGATATTTTTAGGTTAGCTGTTGGCTCACTATCAGAATAAATACCCAAATGTCCGAGACAGAAACATAGAACAAATAAATTTTCATTGGTCTGAACCATAGAGAAACTAAAAATAAAGAGAGTTGTCAAACCTGCAGTAAAAGTTGGCACCACGTTTAGACAGTGGCGAAATATCTCGCAACTGGCCGAACTAAATACAGTTGGTAGAACCGAATGAGATAAGGCGGGTTTTTCAAATGTGTTACTTTTATATGATTGATATGGTATATATTTTTTAAGTGATCGATTTGCCATTCTTCTATTCCATATGAATGGTTGTATCATTGAAATACAGGAATGGCAAATCGATCACTAATAAAATATATACAGTAATCGTTTCGTAGAATCTGTTAGTTCGTTCGTGGTTAAAATAAAATTTCAAAGTAAATCTTTATTTCATGATATCAAGAACAAAATCAAAGATCTTATAAAACAAGAATAATAATTCGAACACTATAAAAACACATTTTATTGTATCTAGGACAAGGTACAACTACAGACAAAACAATAAAACTCCGAAAAACAACAAAATTGAAAATATTCTTCAGTCTCATCATCAAATCAACCAAAATAAAAACAAATTACATTTACAACAAACCTTCAATAATTTTGTTCATTTATTAGCACCAAGGAGAATGAGTAGGTATACTTGACAAATACTCCAGTTTGATGATACTCTTCGTACTTCCTCAAATGGTGATAGAAAATGGAAACTGATGGACGGAAATAAATAACAGTTTGTGAAAAAATTTCTGCAACTGATGGATGGAAATAAGTATCAGTTTGTGAAAAGCAGCTTATATTTTACCTTGTGAAAGAATATTTCGAGGAATTTCAGCGTCAACTCGAATAACAAAACATTCCATTTTCGACGTTGGGTTCATAATTCAAGTCCATTAGTATAATTTCTATAATTAATTTTTCGATGACAATTAACAGTAGAATTATTCTGAAATTATTACGTGGTTTGTCATTTTCTGACAAATGTCGAAATTGGAAAATTATCATGTCAGTCGTCTGTTGATTGCGGGCAGCGCCTCCATGCGCGACTGGTCGTACCAAAAACTTGGTGGTCAAGATCGCCAATGTTTCAAACAGTCTCTTTATTTTTAATTTGTCTATGGTCTGAACCTTAGTTAAACCGTTAAAATGGGATGGTAAGAAAATCGACAGTTCACCAATTGGTTAACTTCAACAATTCAGTCATACAACGACGCAATCAACGATAACCAATGATTAAAGAAAACCAGAAGTTAACCTGTCGTGTTACAACCCGCCCTAAAAGATGTAAGCCAGAAAATGGGCAAACAATAACAAGGAGGTAATAGAAATAAAAGAAAATATAAAGCAAATAATTTGTTTACATCCAGGGTTATTTATATATATATATGTTATATCAAAAAATCACCGTATTCTACGCAGTTATTGGCGACGTAGTATGCAACAATGTTGCAAGGTCAAGAAGGACAGCATAGTCAGCATCCAGACACCTGGGCCCCAAGAAGCATCCAGAATCGTAAACAAGACGCAGTTCTGCATCAGCATTTCCGAACTTATAAAAGGATGTCCCGATCAGAGGAGCGTCACTTCTATTCGCTTAGTCGTCCGTGTATTTTCATATACGTAAAATTGTATTTATATTGTAATAAAATAAAAAGTTTTTAAAAAGAAGTTTTCAACAAATCCACTTTAACAAATTGGCGCAGTCGGTAGGATTTCTACAACACCCCGAAATACCAGGGTGGTGGTTTCCAAACCTTCAAGAAGTAAGAACCCAACGCAAGACGAGAAGACGGTCTCTGTGGCTCTGAGAAACACGCAAAACGAGGCTCATCCCAGGGTAGTTACGCTCACACAGTAGAAAGGATTTCATCTTCCGTCACCCAACAGCAAGCGAAACAAGAAGAAAGAAACACGAAAAAAGAAACAAGAAGAAAACCAAGAACCCTAGCAAGTAAGAAGAAAGAAAAACGAAAAGACAAGAAGACGGTCTCTGTGGCTCTGAGAAACACGCAAAACGAGGCTCATCCCAGGGTAGTTACGCTCACACAGTAGAAAGGATTTCATCTTCTGTCGCCTAGCAGTAGGAAAATAATTGTAAGTAACATAGAATCATCTTTCCTAGTCATTAGATTTCAGCTGTATGAATTAAATTCAGCAGTACAACTGAAACTAACTATTAATTTTAAGAAAGTTCTGTTTTGTCCATCCCAAACAGTGACATACCCCATTTTTCACCCAATTTTCACCCAATTTCACTCAAGTTCCATTCACAATGTCTATCTCTGATGACAATGATCATGATAATGTTCATGACCAAGACGAAAATGTTCCCGAAATCGAACCTTATAGACTTTCAGAAATATTTTCAATTGTACCCGAATATGACGGAGATCCAATCTCCTTAAGTACCTTTTTGAATTCTTGTGATCATGCCCAACGTATGGCAATAGGTCAACAAAAAATTCTTTTGACTATTCATATCAGAAATAAATTAAAATCAAAGGCAGCCCAATTGATAAATTCACGAAACCCAGAAACGTATACAGATATCAAAAGTCTTTTGAATGCACACTTTGGAGATTCACGAGATTTAACATCACTAATCCAAGATTTGCAAAGAATAAAACAGGGAAATGGCGAAAATGCCCTCACTTTCTTTTCTAGATTACAAACACATAACGCAAAAAATGCTCTCGTGTATTCAAAAATCGAATTTGGCGCAAACACAAAAAGCGGCACAATCAAATTTAATAGAATCAATGGTACTTAATACCTTATTAACCGGATTAGAACCAAAACTCGGACATATTATTCGTGCGAGTAACCCAACAGACATGGTGGAAGCATCCCTTAGAATAAAAAAGGAACTCCAACTATCCTATTTTGAAACCCAAAAATTCGGACAATCTAATTCAAACAATAAAGGACCAACTTCTTTTCAACCAAGAAGATTACCAACTAATCCACGAATCCAATATTCAAATTTTAATAGAAATCAAAATCCCAATTTTTCTCATTCAAATCAAAATCCCCAATTTTATCAAAGCCCTAATTTCTATCAAAATCCGAATCCAAATTTCAATAGGAATCCAAATCCAAACTTTCAGAGATTCAAAACTCACAAGCAGTATACCAGAACACTCGAACACAACAATTTCCAAATCAACAACCAATACAATTTCAACGAAATCAATTCCAACAAAATCCATCACAAATGAGACCCATTCAACAAAACCAAATAAGACCTTCTGTTATCCAGAAAAACCCGAATTTTCCGAATCAAAGAGCTCATCATTTTAATGAACATTATGAACCAGAATCATATGTTGATCATGACAACTTTTACTATCAAGAAGACTCTTACTTTCCATCTGACAATGAAAACTATTATACCCAATGTAATGATGAATCGTACGAAAACAGTTATGATTATTCAGACGAATTACAATCGCAGGATTTTTACCAGCGCGTAGACCGAGACAAACCACCTATTGTGGAAGAAATTCCAGACGATCAGATTATGAACAACCTTACGACGCAAACGAATTTATTAGAAATACAAAACAAACAACCGGAGAAGATCAATTGCACGAATACAGTGAAATCTCAAAACCCATCACAAATCAACAATTACCAGAAATTTATTTAAATACAGTAAACTCCAATAATTTATATTACATACCTAAAATTTCTATACAAGGTATTAGTAATGAAAAAATTGTAATTAAAGAATCTGTTATGATTCCTTTCAATGACACAGATTTGCATAAGATTTATATTCACGATCTTGACATGGAATTCGACGGACTTCTAGGTTCAGATTTTTTAGAACACTATGATGGTATAGTTGACATTAAAAATCGTAAATTAATTACAAATTTCAAAGAAGTCCCTCTTTTCAAAGTTGAAAAACAGATGCGAAAAGAAAATCTGAGAGTCCCTCTGATTATAAACACTAAAATAGAAAATATCATTTCGATAGGTGAAATAATAGAACAACCATTTGAAATGAAAAGTGATTTGAAAAATATTGAGGCTATACTGTTAGCCCAGGAAGAAGAAATAATTGAAACCCCAATCAAAATTGACCCAAAAGAAAAACAAAAAACACCCAACATTTTTGAAAATATTTTTGTTGAATCAAAAACAGAAGGAAGTTCTGAATTAAAATTAAACTCTAAGATTGCTGAACAAAAAATTAAAATTTAAATTCTCTTACACCTAAAGAATGTAAATTTATGAAAATAAAATTCCTCAAAAAAACCAAAAAGCATATCTCAAAAAATACAGACCCTCCAAAAATGAAACCTGACGAGAACACTATTACAAAAAATATTGACGTTTCCAAATTCGTAGGAAATATTACGAAAATCATTACAAAAAATTTTACCCCGAAAATAATTAATGATACAGATGAATCATTAGAAACAATTGAAAATTTTGAAAAAACTCAAACTAATAATAGAAACAACTTCCAGAATCAAGAAATTAGAAATTGTCTTTCACATCCAGATTTCAGAAGCGAATTCGTAAAACAGAATTTCGACAAACGCAAAATAGTCTTTGGACATGCTGTGCGTCCCCCCGAAATTAAACCTTATCCTCACAAATCAGGTAGACCTCCTGAAAGGAAATTTTTAGGTCATACTTCGGGTAGACCACCCGAAAAATATATAAAATAAATTAGGTATATCAAAAATAAAATAAAAAAATATAGTAAAGTCCACTTGTATCCAAAACGAGAGATGTCTAGTATATATGGACGATATCATTGTATACTCAGCAACCATTCACGAACATATTATGAGACAAACGGAAATTTTTAAAAGATTACAAAAAGCTAACCTAAAAATTCAACCCGATAAATGCGAGTTTCTAAGAAAAGAAGTCGTTTATCTAGGTCATATAATTACTAAGGACGGAGTTAAACCAAATCCCGAAAAAGTAGAATGTGTTCAAAATTTTCCACAACCAAAGAATCCTAAAGATATAAAATCTTTCCTTGGACTAACTGGTTATTATAGAAGATTCATTCCTAACTTCGCAAAAATTTCCAAACCTTTAACACACCTATTACAAAAAGATGTCCCTTTCAATTTCACTTCAGAATGCTCTTTGGCATTTGAAACTTTGAAAAATTTCCTAGTTCAAAGTCCAATTTTAATTTATCCAAATTTCAATGAACCCTTTATTTCAACATGTGATGCAAGTAATTTTGCAATCGGCTCTATACTCTCGCAAGGTCCCATTGGAAAAGATCTTCCCATTGCCTATGCTTCAAGAACCTTATGTTCCGCAGAAACGAAATATTCCACAATTGAACGAGAATTATTAGCAATAGTATGGGCAGTGAAACATTTCAGACCCTATTTATTCGGTAGAAAATTTATTTTGGTAACAGATCATAGACCTTTAACTTGGCTATTTTCAATAAAAGATCCAGGTAGCAGACTTGCTCGCTGGAGATTGAAATTAGAAGAATACTCTTACGAAATTATTTATGAACCAGGAAAAATCAACAAGAACGCAGACGCCTTATCACGAATTAAATTTAATTATTTAAAAGAATGTGTAAATTCCATTCCAATATTTTAATGGCAAATGAAGATGAGGAAGAAATATCTGACACTGAAACCGAAGTAGCCAAGAAACTGTCTTAGAGGAATTAACTATTTTTTCGAGACTTTTCAAAGAAAAATCATTGATTGATCATTCAAAATTTGCGTTTACGAACGAACAACTTCTAGACAAGAATCATAAGAACATAATTGTTTTTCCACAAAGAAATAAAACAACAAATATACATGAAAAAATTTTCGAAGACATTTTTGAAGAAGAATTAAATTTTCAGTATAACAAAATTAATGTTTTAACTAGTAAATCCATAAAAAATAGGAAATATTTCATGATTCCTATACCGTATGATCCCGAAAATGCAATCGAATATATGTTTAGTTCCCTTTATAGAGATCGACACATTTTTGAATCAAATCAAATATATCATGTTGAAAATAATCCAGATCTCCCAATCCAAGAAATGTTGTCATACATTTTAGCAGATGATGACGAAATTAAATTTCAAATTTGCCAAGATATAGTTCAGGTCCCAGATCAAGATCAAATCCCCTTGATTCTAGATCAATATCACAATGGAAAGGCAAATTTACATAGAGGTATTAATGAAACCTTAAGAAGAATTAGAGAAAAGTATAATTGGCCCGGAATCACTACAGATGTAGAAAAATATGTGAAACAATGTGAAACATGCCAAAAAACTAAAATTTGCAGACAAAATTTAAATAATCCATTAGTTCTAACTGAAACACCAAAAACACCTTTCGAAAGAATTAATATCGACATTATGGAAATTCCAAATAAAAACTATGCTTTAACAATTCGAGATGAACTTACAAAATTTACCCAGGCTTATCCATTAGAAGATAAATCTGCAAAGTCAGTAGTTAATACACTCTTATTATACTTTCAACATTACGGAACACCTTTAAGAATTCATTGTGATAGTGGAAGATAATTTAATAATCATACTATGAAAGACTTGTGTATATTATACGACATCAAATTGACTTTTCAAGTGTAAATCACCCTCAAAGTAATGCAACCCTGATGGAAATGATTAGAGCACATCAAACGGAAAACCCTGATGAACACCCTTTAAATGTTCTCCCATATGCGGTTATTTGTTACAATAACACAAAAAATAAAACTCATGGATTCACCCCGTACGAATTAATATTCGGACACACCTCAACTAGACCACCTGAAACCTTATATAATGAAAATAATTTAATAACTAAATATATCCGAGACTTGAATAATCGAATCTCATACTATTACCAGATTGCTAGACAAAAAACGGAGCGTACTAAAGAAAAAGCTAAGATACGCTTCGATAAAAACATCAAACATGATCCCCCTGACTATAGGTAGGAGATAAAGTCTACGTTAAAGAGAGTCAGATTGGAAATAAACTTCAAAACAAATTTAATAGACCCTTTCAAATACTTGAAATTTTTTAAAATTCAGCACTTTTAAAGAATTTAGAAACAAACCAACAATCAAAAATAAATTTTGATAGAATGAAACCTTATTTTGAATAAATTCATTTCAGATAAAAATGCTGTTCCTCACAGTTATCGCAGTAATTACAGCGATGGCATTCGGACAATACGATGTGGTCCCCATCAATAATACCATAGATATTTATTATCATCAAAAGGACAATCTGAAACTCTCAAATGAGAAGTGGACATTACTCGTTTACAAAGATATACTTGCAGTAGGCAACGCTTTGAATCATAATCATGAATTATTAAAAAGCTTAGTATTATTTTTAGAAACTGAAAATACAGGGATAAACTTTCTTTATGCAAAAGCTAAAACTCATGTTAGTTTATTAACACAAATTGCCGAATCATTAGATTCAAAACTTGAAGAAATATATGTAGATACAAACCATATTGAAAAAAGAAAACGAGTAAAAAGAGGATTGATTAATGGTATTGGTACTTTTTGGAAAGCCATTACCGGCAATTTGGATAGCAGTGATGGTGAATATTTCAACGAATGTATTAATAAAATTACGCGAGATGAATATCAATTGGAAAACCTATTGAAAAATCAAATCTCAGTAACTACATCAGTAATAAAAAGTTTTAATACAACTATTCAAAAATTACAAATTGACGAGGAGACATTCAACAAGGATCTTAAGGAAATCGAAGATTCCATTTTAGATATTGCAAATGATGTATTAGTCATAGATTCAGAAGTAAAAACTTTGGAAGTCTGTGAATCACTTATGGAAAGTTATTTGTTTATTGAATCATATTTAGACGACATTTTGGATTCAATCACTTTCGCAAGATTAAAAATACTCCATACTTCAATAATTACCCCATGGGATTTAGAACATGCCCTTCAAGACATTTCACAATCAGTGAAGAAAAGTAATTTACCCCTTCCTGCAAAAATCTCATCCATTGCTCAATACTTGGATTTGATTGAACTTCAGGCCTTTCAGACCGAATCACGAGTGGTTTTTATTCTCAAAATCCCTCTTGTTGAACCTGAATTATATACTTCCTATCAATTATACCCCATTCCTATCCCTGATAACAGGACTGGACTTTCTCATATTTTACCTACAAACTCAAAATATATAGCGAAAGAAGATGATTCCATGTTGTATTTTACACTTCAAAATTTAGATGATTGTAAAATTTTAGGTCCCAGTTTGAGAATTTGTTCAAACATTTTACCATTTCCTATAGATAATGATGCTATTTGTGAAGCTCAATTATTTAAATATTCAGTCAAAATACCTAGAACTTGTCAGATGTCTCTACTTTTTGCAAAGGACTATAATGTATTTAATTTGGATCCGAATATCTGGTTAATAACACTATCAGATCCTTTACCATTGACAATAACTTGTTTAAATGTTGAACCATTTACCAAAATTATTCATAACAATTCAATTTTGAAATTAAAGGCAGATTGTAATGCTTTTGTGGGTAACACCAGAGTACATTCCACGTACGTAACTCTTGAGAAAAATATTACTTATAATAGTAATCCTATTCTGATACCATTTGAATGCTGTAAGCACCTTCCTGAAAAACATAATATGCCTGTCCTGAAACCATTGAAATTAAGTAAACTAAACGTTGATGATTTAAATATTGCACAACATAAATTGAGTCAATACTCTGATGATCTTGATAAAATTATAAATGAACCTTTCGTTACGAAACATATTTCTTGGTTTACTTATTTTATTATTGTATTAATTGTCTGTTTGATCATCTTATATGTTTTCTGTAAGTGTAGGAAACATAAATCTGTAAAAATAGGAATTATGACATCAAGAGGAGATGATCATCCCCCAAAACCTCCAGGCCAACATTCTCCCCTGAGAGTCCTTTCCAGGCTCTTTCCTCCAAGAAGACGTCCTAGTATACATCTTGGTGAAGACATTGAAGAAGAAGTCATAGAACTGAATTCCTGTACCAACAGAGTCCATGCCTAAAAGTTGCTGCACCCTTAGCATCAACTTTTTCCAAAAGAAGGGAGTTGTTATATAAAAAAATCACCGTATTCTACGCAGTTATTGGCGACGTAGTATGCAACAATGTTGCAAGGTCAAGAAGGACAGCATAGTCAGCATCCAGACACCTGGGCCCCAAGAAGCATCCAGAATCGTAAACAAGACGCAGTTCTGCATCAGCATTTCCGAACTTATAAAAGGATGTCCCGATCAGAGGAGCGTCACTTCTATTCCCTTAGTCGTCCGTGTATTTTCATATACGTAAAATTGTATTTATATTGTAATAAAAAAAAAGTTATATAAATGAAAAAAAAATATATTATATATATATATATAAATAATTCGTTAAAATTTTTGTTCGCCAATTGTAAATTAAATGTTAGTATTTATAGTAGGGAATAACAATGGTAGATTCGAATGTATGTGATGGTTTCGAAGCAGCTTTATTAAAAATAGGTCCTAGGTTAAGAATTCGAGTGGGATAGTATGAACTTGGTAGACCATATGTTTCTCCAAGACAACTATTATCACAACACATAAAGAGTGAGAGTGTGAGATACAGCATCAAGAGATTTTCCGTCCCCCAGAGTTGGTCAATTTTGTGGAGTTAAATGAACCCAGCTATTTTGTAGACTTACGAGAGTTAACTGGGTAGCGTATACTCGGGTATTTTCGAACGACAGTACACAACTTTACGATTTTAGAACGCTCATTGGTAAATTATACCCGATGGAGTTAATAATCGAACGCACCTCAGTACCCTACTAGATCTTCTTCCTGATACATGGCCTTTTCTCTTTGGGAGGTTGCCGGCCGATCATCCTATGGAAGATAGTGTTGTCTCGCCTTGAGCGATACTACTTTCCAGGTTTCTGCATTTCATATGTTATTTATGTATAATTGATTATGTCATATATAGGGCTGGGGAGGAGTTATTATAGACATAGAACACAACATAGGTAAATACTTTTCTCGCTCCGGAGCAACGGCGGAGCATTACACACCCGGAAATGTTGCCTCAGTTATTAGCACCCAGGTATAGACAGATAGGGGATTGGATATGATTTATAGTATAATTTTGTTAACATTGAGGAATTGTAGTAATATTTTGGTTTAGGTGGGCTAGGATTATGTTGATGTGTGATATTGCCTAGAGCAAGACCCATCGCACCCCCATGATATTGAAATTGGACGGAATGCGCCGATAGAAAGCAAAGTCCATTCATTTAATGAGAGAGAGAGACAATTTTGTGTGGGAAGTCCGTCTGTATTTGTCTGTACCATTGTCTAAATTAGACAATGTACCAATGTCCTTTCCTTCAAATTGTGTTTTCCAAAAATGCTAAAAATTTTGTTTTTGAAAGGTGATCCCATCTCCATATAGTCAGTTTTTATGTTCATTGGAACATTCAAATCACAACCGATATTAGCTAATTTGTCTGCTATTTCGTTGCCTTCAATATTTGTATCCATTCTAATTTGATATTGATATCATCTCGCGCTTCTATGAGGACTTGCTTAACATCTAAGAATATGTTATCGTTTTTTGCACATACCCTGTTTTTACAAATTTGCGATGTTATTTTTCAAGCACAAGTGAATTGCTTTGCCTATAGCTATAACTTCCGCTGAGTAGATTGAGATATTTTCAAGCAGTCTGGACGAATAATTTATGTTGTATTGGGAGATGTGTACTCCAAAGCCTGTCTTGTTTAGTTTTTTGGAGCCGTCTGTAAAGATAAATGTGTTTGATTCCTTGTATTTTTCTGTGTTGATTTGAAAAAGAGACTTGTTATCAATGTTCTAGTCCTATATTGATGGGTTCAATGTTTGTAATTTGCATTTTGTAGTCCTTTCCGAAATATGGAGCTTTTTTACTTTGATAAATGGTGTGAGTTACTGATTTCATGAGATTAAATGCTTCTACTATGTATGGTTTTTCTTTGTTCTGCCAATATCCTTCTTGTTTGATATGAAACAAATAATTGGTATTTAGCATATCTATAATGTAATTCTTTGAATAGCTGAATTGTTTCAGCACAAATTTTGTCGCTAGCCATTTGCGCCTATATTCCAAATTCATTTCCAAGATCTCTGCCAGAAGGGCATTGATCGGCGTACTCTTCATACATCCTGAGATGATTCGGAGAGCCTGATGGTGTGTTGTGTCTAATTTCGTTATGTTTTTCTTAGAGTTTGGTTTCATAAATATTGATCCATGATCTAGATGTGATTTTACTAGAGCTCGTCCAATATTGAAACGACCGTTTGGTAGGTAGAGAGGGGGAAAACACGAGTGGACACGATTTGCTGTGGAAGCTTATGCTACGGCGAATCTTCACCAGTGTCTTGGCATGCAGAGTTCAGAAGGTTAGGTTTGTTTGATTAATAAATATGTAGTGCAGTTATTTATTCCACTTTGACAAAAAATTCATAATCTCCGACCCCGAAAACCCCCACATACCAATTTTGAATCGAATCGGACCATAATCTCAAAACTCGTCCGTCAAAAACTACGTCTCGTGTATCGCCTATACCAAATAATTTGGTACGCCTATGGAATTTATATTAATACCCACAGTTCGGGTATCTTCGATGAGAATTGGTTGTTAGGTAGGGGAAGGCCAAAGTGGTCGTTTCAATATTGGACGAGCTCTATGCCATTATATGCCATGTGCATTGAGACCAGATCTGCCCCCCAATTTCCTTTGCAAAATGCTTTCAGTTTATCCCTTTCATTGCTTTGATTCTTATATTTTCTGTATGTTCATTCCATTTGAGATTTTTTGAAATCTCAACAACCAGAGGTATTTTACTGTATCTTTGTACTGAATAATAGTGTTGTCAACTTTTATATTTAGTATCGCTCCTGTATTTCGATGGCCACTGATGACTCACATTTTGACAGAGATATATTCATATTGTGATCCCTCATCCATTCGTTAATAATTTTCAGAACCCTTTAATATTAGAGGTGATATTCACGATATTTCTCCCAGAAGATAGTAGAACGAGATCATCTGCGTAAGCTAGTAGTGTCATGTCTTCTGGAATCAAATGGAACATAGAGGATATAGGTTGAATAATAAAGGGCTCAGTGGTGAGCCTTGTGCTAGTCCTGTTGATCTGGGTCCTTGAAGACTCCCTTCTTGGTTTTTAATGTACAGTATTATGTTTTGCAGTGTGTGGAATACTGCGTTAGTTAATACCTGTGGGATTGATATGTCCATCATAATTTAGTACAGTTTAAAAACATCAACATTGTCATAAGCCCCCTTTATATCTAAGAATACAGCAATTGTTGTGTTATTTATGCTGAAAGCTATCTGAATTTAACCATGCTCCACACATGTGTTGTATATTTTGAGAAAAAGTTCCATTGCTATTGTGGGTAAGTGAATTAGCATCGAGTATGAGATTCCGTCAAAACCTGGAGCCGAGTCTCTCTTTCCAAATAGAGCGTTTTCGAGTTCTATCACCCAGATAACACATGGACATCCAATGGATATCCATTGGACATCCTTCATGAATTTTACTATGGACATCCAATTATATCCAAAAGATATCTTATGGACATCCGATGGATGTCCAAAGTGGAAGAACCTGTACATCCATAGAATATCCTTCAAGGATATTCATAAGATATCCTCCAGAGATGCCCATAAGATATCTTTCAAAGATATCTTTCAGGAATATCCATGAGATATCCTTCAGGGATATTCAAAAGCTATTTGAAAGATTCCTTGAGAGGTATTCAAAGATATCCTTCGGGGATATCCATCGAAGATAAAATATAGTAATAGCAATCTGGAAGGAAATGAAATAATGGTATTGAACAAAAAAAATATATTAATAAACTCTGGTATCAAAAAAATTCTCATAAAGTTCGGAGTTATCAACAAATAAAATGTATATGTAAACTCTAAAATAAAAACAGAATATTAAATGCAGAATAATCAAAAAAGTAAAGTTAAAGAAAAAATAGAATGCTATTTTCTTCGTCCATCCAGGTGTTTCCTTTATTCTAGAAGATGACAGATGCCATTCTTTGGCCCTTCTCAGCCAAGCCTAGATGGCTTCTTCAGTAGCTTTTTTATTTTCCGTCGAATCACTGAGGTCAGCCGCTTCTGAAATGATATATTCACGGGTATAATTGACGTTGAAATTTACTAAAAAATACTGAGAAATATTATGCTTTCTTTTGAATTCGAATACTCTCTTTATTGGTATACTATGATATATATATATATATATATATATATATATATATATATATATATATATATATATATATATATAAGCATTTTTCACATAAACTTTTCTTGGAAATTTTGCATTCTCACTGAACTAGCAGTCTCTTATGAGACAATACAAATTATCAAATAAATTGAACAACTGAATGGGCTTTTCACCTAGTGATAATTCAGCCAGTTTAAGTTGTCCACTTTATTTTTTTTGCTCCATACCAGCTATATTTGGAGGCAAACATATTAGTGAGCACGGAAGAAAGGCATCGTTCCACAGTCATATTTTTGAGATTTCATTTAGGTACCTAAAAAAAGAGTTCTAGAATAGAAAAACATACAACTTACCTACATAAGCTTTGAACTTCGATCCAGTTGCCAAATATTCTTCCGAAAGATTCATTTTTTCAGTGCAATCAATAGGAAAATGTTCGAATCTACTGATGAATCATCTTCATCACATGTCCACTGTTGTAGGCATTCACACCATTTTTAATCTGGGCACTGTGACATTTGAAAAACTCGTGTATTGTGGCAAATGTAACTAGGTGCTTTTCAGCATTTCTGAAAATATCGAAACTCAAACAGCAAACACATTGGAAATAATGGATTTTTATAGGTTATGTCCTTCTCGATTGATATTTACCTGTATTCGGCCAATATATAATTACCTTTGGGAACAATCAATTGCTACAGATGAAAACCATTATGTACAGACCAACAGGGTATCAAAAACGAAAGAAAATAGAAAAAAACACGACTTTTGTTTGGATTCAGTGCTATGACTATGACCTTCGGCCTTCCTCAAAAAAATGACAGACGTCGCCAGCAATTATGCGTATAGTATGGCCAGGCTGTCGCAGACACATGTATATCTGTTCTGTGGTCGAGGAGGGTCCCCTCGACAACATATTTTTGAAAAGGTACAATTTGTGTATCTACGAGAATATTTACATTCATTTATGATTGCTTTGGATATCTCATGGCTATCCCTAGGATATCTTCTGAAGGATATACATTTCAAATCAAGTAGAAAAACGAAACATGAGATTTTTCCAAAAAAATTAATCTATATGTACGAGCATGAAAGAAGCTCAGAAATTGACACAATAAAAATCAATCTTGCAATTTAAACTTATCCATATTTGCTCCGGATATCTTATGGCCATCCATATGATATCTTCTGAAGGATATCCATTTCAAATCCGTCGACGGATATCTTATGGATGTCCATTTCAAATCCAGGGATATCCTGACCAGAATTGGACATGAAATGGATATCCATAGGATATCCTGTGTTATCTGGGCATGCTGAACGGTTCAAAGTTTTCGGTGCTGTTTTGTTAGTTGAAATCTGGGCATATATTACATGAGGTAAGGTTTAATAATATTTCGGATGCCTGTTCTTGGTTCGGGAGGGTGTTTTTGTTGAATTTTGTTATTGAGCCAGATAATTTTTTAATACTATTTCAAATATATGTTAGATCTGAATTCCTATTAAGTGTCGAGCAGAACTTTCTAAATTTGTCTTTCTTCTTTTTTTTTGAGAAATTTTCTGCTTGTAGCTATTTATTTTTTGCATCCAAGTAATTATCTAGTGTAGGATGATTCAGAGATTTGTAATGCTGTTTTTCCTAATTTCAACTTTTACGGTGCATTCTTGGTCCCACCAGATGGTAGAGGCCTAACTTGGTCGTTTCGTTGCTTTGGGGGTATGAAACTCTCTGCTGCTGTATTCAATGTGTATGTGAATTTTTCATATTCTTGTGAATCCCTAATTTGATTGTCAGGACTGAGTATTTCCTTCAAATACAACTCCCAGTTCGCTTTTTTTCAATTTCTTCCTGAGCTGAAGGTATTTTCATACCTCCAGTTCAGGTGATTTTTGTTTTCATGAAAGTTCATGTAACATAAGGTTGGGTAATGATCATTGTCTCCAGGATCTGTTATTGTAGTCCAGGAACACTTGTGTGCTATCTTGTCTGATAGGTCGTAGCTAGCGATGTTGACATTCATAGTTGTTGAGAATAATTTCATGAAATAATTATTTTAGTGACATGTTCTTAATCTTATGTTTTGTGTTCTGTGAAAAACTTCACAGGACTGTCAAATAAAATAAAAGTGATTAGTCATTAGAGTCTGTCGTTCATTTTCTTTTGTATGGAACTCCATTTGTAACATTATATGTTTATGCAGGATTTAGAAGTATGAAGAAGGTAGGATTAATTATTTTCATGTTTATAGAGTAGTAGGTTTATTATTGTCTGTGCCTATTAGCAATTTCATATTTTGTTTCAGGCGCCTTTTGATATTCATTAAACTGTTAATAAAGCAATAGATCCCTGTCTGAAGCCAGTTTCATTGAGTACCTGCCTTCCAACAAAACAAATAACCAACAGGTTATGGGCCCAGGCAGCTTTGTCAGTTTGTTGGAATAAGCTAGAGGAATTGGAGGATTTTGCCAGTCGGTTACCAAGTCAGTTAGTGCATGTCAGTACAAATTGGAGCACCCAACCCAGCTGAAACTGTAAGTCAGTCCAATAGTTTATTTTGGGAAACATCACATCAGTCTTCAGGAAAGTCAGTCATCAGGAAAGTCGGTCGTACAAAGAAAGGAAGTCACTCTTCTAGGAGAAGTGTTAAGAACTGTTTTAGTATAAGCCTGCATATTAATTACTAAAAATTTGTAAATTTTGTCAGTCAAATACCTAATTTCAATATGGACTCAGTCAGATCTGCATTAGAAATTCTGTAAGAAGATTCACAGGGCAATGTTAATTATGTATCATGGAAATTTAAATTGAACTTGACATTGAAATCGAAAGGGTTGTATTTAGTAGCTACAGGTGTAGTAATAAGGCCAGAAGGCTCAGATAATAATGACAATGTTAAGGCTTGGCTCAAACAAGATATTGAAGCTCAAACTCTTGTAGGTTTAAATGTGAGTAGCAACATAGCAAAGAAAATCGCATATTGCAATTCATCTTTCCCTATGCTCGATAAATTAGATATGTTGTATGGTAAGAAGTCTGATCTTACAATTGAAGGTTTACAAAGACAATTTTTTTGTTATAAATATGATGTTAACAAGTCAGCCGTAGAAAATTGTATGATTATTCAACAGTATGCAGAAGATTTAGCTGCTGAAGGTGAAGAAGTCAAGGAATCTTGGGTCATGACAAGAATTTTGGGAATGCTACCTTCCAAACTACATCATTTTCGCACAGCTTGGGATAATGTTAGTCCTATCGACAAAAATTTAAATACCATCATCGAGCGTCTTCGGTTGGAAGAGGATAGACTGAATGGTACCGAGCAACAAGAACTACAGAATGCCTTTATGCATAAACAATCTGGAAGAAATGAAGGCAACCCACAGAGTAATGTTGAATGTTTCAAATGTGGAAAAAGGGGCCATATTAAGAAACACTGCAGAAATAAACCTTGTCCTAAATACCTAGAATACTGTAAAAATAACTATTCTTGCAAAAACTGTCATCAAAAGGGCCATTTTGTGAAAGATTGCCCTCAGAATAATTCAATTGGAAATTTCAGTGGTAATGATCAAAATAATGGAAGTCAGAGAAGTTCTCAAAGAAACTCTAATCGTAGAGCTTTCTACTGGTTTATCAACTGCAAATGTAAAGGATATTTTGTCAGAAAATGATTGCAGTGATTGTTGGTATCAAGATTGTGGTGCAAGTCAACACATGACATCTCGTAAAGACTGGTTGACAAATTTTGTTGAACTTAAAGAACACATGAATGTGTTAATTGGTGATGCCACCAAATTAGAAGGAATAGGTGAAGTGGAGTTGACGGCATTCAACGGAAATGAATGGTATGAAGTTGTGTTGAAAAATGTATTATATGTACCTAAGATGTCTTTTAACCTATTTTCCGTGTCACAGATGTTAGACAAAGGATATATTCAGGAAGCAGATGCAAGTCAGTCAACATTCAAGAGTCGGGAAGACAATAAAATTGTAGCAATAGCCAAAAGAGATGAACATTTATTCAAGATAATGTTTAGACAAGAAGAAGATGAAAAATGTCTTGTTACTATGTCAATCAAAACTTGGCATAAAAGATTTGCTCATCAAAATGTACAATACGTGAAAGACACTCTGAAACGAAATGGAGTGAAATATGTAGATGATTGGAATGATTATGTCTGTCCAGGATGTGTATATGGGAAGCATCATCATATTTCACATCCATTGAATACAAAAGTAGCTCAAAGACCATTACACTTAGTTCATGTAGATTTGTGTGAAATGAACATTATATCATTAGGAGGAGCTAAATATTTTTTTAAATCCAAGGATGAAGCTGTTTCTAAACTGAATATGTATGTGAAAATGAAAGAAATATAAAATGTTTGAGATCTGACAATGGAACTGAAGTTAAAAATGAAAATGCCAAGAAAAGTCTAGAAGAATCAGGAGTCTTTCATAGTAAGTCAAATGCATATACTCCCCAGCAGAATGGACGTATCAAAAGAGAAATGAGAACCATAGTTGAATCTGCAAGATCTGCCATACACGCTAGAAATCTCAATGAGAATCTATGGGCTGAGGCAGTAAACTATGCAGTTTTTATTATAAATCAGACAGGAAAGAGCTCACAAGATGACAAGTGTCCTGCTGATCTTTGGTTTGGTCGAAGAGTTGATATAAAGAAACTTAGAAGTTTTGGATGTGAATGCTATGTATTAATTGAAAATCACAGAAGAGCAAAGACAGAGAAAAAGTCGAAGAAAGGAATCTTCATTGGATACGATATAGATTCACCAAGTTATAGAATTTACATTGAAGAAGAAAATGATGTTGTAAGTTCTGAAAATGTAATATTTGATGAAAAGTTAGGACCAGAAAAAGGATACACAGAACTTGAATTGAATTCAGAAGAAAACCAAAACTCAGGAGGAGAAGAAACTTATGAAGATGAGACTAATGAATCTAACCATCTAAAAAACAAAAAGGAAAACTTTGACCGAAATGCAAATGACAATTCACGAAAATTGAGAGATAGAAGAGATATCAGAAAGCCTCCAAATCTAGATGATTATGTTTTGGAATATTCAACTGATTATGAAAATGAAAACATGGCATTGATTGGTGAAATTGAAGATATTGCAATTCGAGAAGCATTGAAGGATAAAAACTGGAAAGAAGCCATGGATGATGAATTTTACTCATTAACTAAAATGAAAAATGGGAGTTAGTAAAATCCCAAAGGATGTGAAACCATTGACATGTAGGTGGATACTCAGGAAGAAACAAGATGGAAAATTTAAAGCC
Organism: Gonioctena quinquepunctata; assembly: GCA_018342105.1. Classification (NCBI taxonomy): domain Eukaryota; kingdom Metazoa; phylum Arthropoda; class Insecta; order Coleoptera; family Chrysomelidae; genus Gonioctena; species Gonioctena quinquepunctata. The sequence continues at coordinate 99,150 of JAFIRS010003385.1, forward strand.
AGGCTGGTAGCAAGAGGATTTGAACAGAAGCAAGGTATTGATTATACAGAAACATTCAGTCCAGTTGCTCGACATGTATCTGTTAGACTTGTACTCAGCCTAGCTGCATCAAATAAAATGAAATTGATGTCTTTTGATATAAAGACAGCATTTTTACATGGAGACTTGGAAGAAGAAATATTCATGTATCAACCAGAAGGATATAATGATGGGACAAATCGAATTTGCAGATTGAAGAAAAGTTTATATGGACTCAAACAAGCACCAAGAAACTGGAATCACAAATTTAGCAATTTTTTAAAATCATTCGAATTTGACAATACTGATGATGATCCATGTGTCTTATTACAATAAAGATAGGAGTGTGATAATTGTACTCTTTGTTGATGACGTTCTTATTTCTGGAACCAATGAACAGGATGTGTCTAACATCCTTGACAAATTAAAGGAAGAATTTGAAATCACTTATGATACTGCTGAAAATAATAAAATGTTCTATCTTGGAATGGAAATTCAAAGTATAGAGGAAGGTATTTTTGTCAGCCAACACAAATACACCGAAAATATTATAAAACGTTTTAATTTTGATTGTCTAAATACAGCACACACTCCAATGGAAAAGGGAATGATTACAGATCATGAAAATTTTGTAAATGACAGACCACTGGAGAAGTCGAAACCATATCGTGAAGCAGTTGGAAGTTTACTATACTTAGCCACAATAAGTCGTCCTGACATAAGTTATGCTGTCAATTACCTAAGTCGTTTCAACAACAATCCGATGGTTACTCACTGGAAAATGGTCAAGAGGGTTTTTCAGTATCTAAAGGGTACAGTGAAAAATGGAATATACTTTGATGGAAGTAGCGAACTAATTGCTTACACTGATTCAGATTATGGAGGTGACACTGGTCATTCGACAAGTGGAATACTCGTATTAAGAGGAGGACCTATAGTATGGTATGCTCAGAAACAAAGACTTGTAGCAACATCAACTGTAGAAGCAGAATATAGAGCTGCTGTATCCGCAATTGATGATATTTGCTGGATAAGAAGAATTGGAAAGGAACTCGAATTCTTGGATGACACTAAACCAACTATGATATGTATTGACAATCGCTCAGCCATCTGTATGTTGAATAATCATGAAGGAAAAATAAACAAAGGCAAAAAGCATATTGAAATTCCAAGAAAATTTATTCAACATCATATTGGAAATACTGTTGTAGTAAAACACGTACAAAGTTGTGATCAGCTTGCTGATATATTAACAAAACCTTTAAACCGTAATATCTTTCGTTCACTGAAAACTAAAATAATTAAGGAGGAGTGTTGAGAATAATTTCATGAAATAATTATTTTAGTGACATGTTCTTAATCTTATGTTTTGTGTTCTGTGAAAAACTTCACAGGACTGTCAAATAAAATAAAAGTGATTAGGTCATGAGAGTCCGTCGTTAATTTTCTTTTGTATGGAACTCCATTTGTAACATTATATGTTTATGCAGGATTTAGAAGTATCAAGAAGGTAGGATTAATTATTTTCATGTTTATAGAGTAGTAGGTTTATTATTGTCTGTGCCTATTAGCAATTTCATATTTTGTTTCAGGCGCCTTCTTTTGATATTCATTAAACTGTTAATAAAGCAATAGATCCCTGTCTGAAGCCAGTTTCATTGAGTACCTGCCTTCCAACAAAACAAATAACCAACAATAGTGCTGTACTTAAAATTAATTTGACATTAGACAATGTGTCGAAGTTAAGATGTCTAAGAACCCTGGTGAATAAACTGATTCGATATTGTTTAGATTTTCGAGGAGACACCACCTGTTACTTCAACAGAGCTTCTCTCTGTGGTAGTCTATGGTAGATGGCGCCGTCCAAAAATGTTTGTTTATATTTTCGCTTAATGTCAGAACTTAATTTCTGACATCTGCAGCATTTTATATGAAATTATTTTCAGTGTTTTGTCGGTATTTATGCGTTTTCCATCTCTTTGATTTGAAATCTTGCTTTGTTCTTTAAAAAATCACTCGTTCATCAGTTCATTAGTGTGTGAGGAATTGTTTATTTTCAGGTAGTGTAGTTTGTAAGAATAGTTTTTGTAGAATGGGTCACATTTGTATTTTGTATGAACAGTATAAAGCCGCAGATTCGAATATTCACCAGTACCAAAAGCAAGTACAAATCTTGAAGAATTGACTAATAATGATATTTTCATAGTTCATCATATTGTATGCATTGAATTTTATATTTTCTGCAATTTAATGACAATTTCATGTCCAATTCTCCGTCTGTCAAAATGCAGTTAACGTCAAATTCAAACGGTACAAAAAACAACACGACAGTGCTTTCTTTGTGCAATGTTCGAGGGCTTCTAATTCTAGCTTTGCTATTGAAGAAGTTTGACAGATGTCGCTTTTCAACCAATAGCAAAGCTAGAATTAGAACCCGCGAACAGGTCGCCTCAAAAAGAGAGCTGTGGTAATAAATATACCCTGTTACTGAATTGAAACTAAAACGAAATTGGCGCCATCTGACACGCTAGTAATCTCTATTATCAAGTAGGTCAAGTGTCGCCAAGTCGATCCCAAACTTCTACAGGTATAAGTGCAAGCACCTGGGTTTTTAGACATCGCAGTCGAAGTTTTTGAACAAAAACAAACTCAAACTAAATACCACTAAAACTAAAGCTATGATAATGAAAACTCGATATAAATATAATCTAATTGATATTAACTCCATAAATATTGAGATATACGGTGACACTATTGAAATTGTTGAAGAATTCAAATACCTGGACTTTATCGTTGATAACACTTTGAACTTGAAAAAACACTTCCAGTATGTGTGTAATAAGATTTCGAAAAAAATGTTTTTCTTTACAAAAATTAGTAGACAACTAACATTCCAATCAAATTTGACAGTTTATAAATCGATAATACAACCACACTTTGACTATTGTGCAAGTTTAATATCATTGCTAGATGGTAACAGTATTTCAATTCTTCAAAAGTTACAGAACAGAGGTACGCGTTTGTTGTCAAAATGTAATAGGTATACTCCTATTTTATCGATGAATAATCTTCTGAATTGGATGACAGTAAAGGATAGACTACACTATTTTTCAATGATCTTCATATTCAAAATACTCACTGGAAGAACACCATCTTACTTTAATGAATTCATTACCTATAATTACCAAATTCACAATTATGCTACAAGAGGTAGAAATGACCTGGTTGTCACACGAAACAACCTTATAAGAACAATGAACTCTTTATTTCACAGAGGGCTCTTGGACTATAATAAACTTCCTAATGGAATTAAACAAATTAACTCCATCCACCTCTTCAAACACTTCTTAGCTCAATATCTCCAAGCGCACTATGTTTCCAACTGAGTTGGTCATCATTTTTTAGCATTTTTATCATTTACTACTACTTTATACTACATACATTTTAAATCTATACTTTTGTTTATGTCTCATACATTTTGTTAAATTTATATATTTGTATCTTCTTTATGTATATTAGGATATCTATTTCAAATAAATCTATTTCTAGGACGCTGGGGTTTTGATTTGGGGGTTGTATTCGCGTCGGGATCCCGTCATTCATGATGACCAAGTTATAATCTTCTACCATTTGTGCCACTGTAGTGCCATTACTGTTTATGTTGTGGCTACCCCATATTGGATTGTGAGCATTCAAGTCTCCCATCCATATCATGTTACCCCTGAGTGGGTCTATTAATTGTTTCATAAATTGGGTTGTTAATTTATTTTTGGGGTTTGAGTACATATTTATTATATTTATATTGTTGATTTGTATTACACAGCATTGAAATTCATTATTTGTTATGTTTAAGGGAATGTTGATGTATTTGATGTTATTTTTAATTAGGGTGGCTATCCCCCCCATTTGGTTTATCTACTCTTATCGTATTGTAGTTTTTAATAAATAAGTTATAATGAGGTTTCAGCCAAGTTTCTTTGAGGAGGATTACATCTGGATTATATTCTCTGATTAGTGCTATAGGTGATGTCTGTGTGTATTCCACTGGAGGATTGAAAAATGGTTTTCTTCCATTTTTTGTTTGATATTTTATTTTATTTTTAAATTATTATATGTGCGGGCAATACCACTATTCAGTTTTTGTTTTGCCTTGCAATGCTAGGTGCCACTATCACCAGACTCAGATTGAAGTGGATTTCAATTAATTCTCTGATTTCCAATTTGTATTCCACAGGCATCTCAACGAAGTTATGGTAATATTCTTGAATACTGTTCATTTGTGAAATTTGCGAGGCACTTACAGGCGAATTAGATATTTGTGCCAAGGAGCTGGAGGCTCCCTGTTTGTCTACTTTTTCGGGTCTTCTTCCATTAGGGAAGTATAATAAATCTCTGATTCTTTTTCATAATTTGAGATTAAAATAGTTATTTTTTTTGTGGATTGCTTTCGTTCTTGATTGTATGACCGTTTGCTTCTTGTTCCGTTTTCAGCAGAAATATTAATAGTGTTCATTACAATTTTTTCTTGGTGAGGAAAATCTTGAGTGTGTTCTTGGAATTCACTTGATCTTGGTTGTTAGTAGGTCTGGGTACCAAATTATTTGCTTCATAGTATGATATGTTTTCATATACCATTTTTTTACATCAATATCTGTCTCTGGAATTCAGGACATTTTTTTAATGTTGATTTATGTTCTTTACTTTGACAATAATAGCAATTCGTTTGGCACTCAAGATCCACGCCATCCATGTCTTTGTCTGAATGGATCGTACCGTAGTTCATGCATTTAGATTTGCCTCAACATTGGTTTTTTGTATGACCATAGAGCAAGCAAGCGAAGCATTGTCAAAGATTATTGTTCTGTTACTCTACTCTTTGGCATTGTGGGGTATGTATGGTGTGATTGGCATAGAAAATGTGTACATTGAAATATATCTAGGGAGGCATACCCCTTCAAAGGTAAGTAGGACCGTTGCGTAGGTATATATTCAATAATATCTCCCACCTTTACTTTACGATTTAGCCTTCAAATACCTATGACTTTGTATGGGGATGAGATCATTTTCCCAATTTGTTCAATTGAAAAGCCTGTGTCAACATGTCTGACTACCCCTTTACATCTAACCTGATTATAAGGAATGAACATTTTGTATCCTTTGTTTTTGAGAGTTTCATTTTCCAAAAACGCATTAGCTGCTTCATAGTAAGTAAATTCTACTCCAAGTCTATTCCTGCCTTTATTAGATACGAAATCGTTGAAATTTATATCAAATATTTCTTTGGCTACTTTCAAATGGTTATATTTCCAGATTGTTCAGTGGACTCAATCATGACGATGTATGTTTTTGCATTGGATTCAGTGTAAAAAAGTGTCTCTGCCGTTTTTGTGATGTCAGGTTTTGTCCGGCGGTTCTTTTCCCCTAGCGTTGAGTCGCCCATATTGCTTTACTCTAACTTTATAACTTGTAAATTTATTTCAGCACTCATCAAGTAATAGGAGTAGGGAAAGGGATTACATTCACACAGATATGGTTAGTAAATTCACCTCTTTTTGCTCTCTCGCTTCACCACTTGGAAAACACAACCTGCTCGCTTCACAAATCACAAACCGAGAAGGATCATCCTCCAGGATCAAGATCAGGATAGGGGTTATAAAAATAAATGCCTCACGTTGCTCTAATATTTGGTTGTTCGTTTGTTCCGAGCAAATGATCAAAGAGTGTTCGTTTGACAGGAGCAGATTGCTACACAGATCAGAAAAATCATGCTTTATCTGCTCCGTCAATTTTCAGGGAGCAGTAAAATCATATCAAAGTGATCAGAAGGCTGCAATAAGATAATGGAGGAAGTTGTAAGAAATAGCATCAAAATATTAAATGGATATATAATAGATGCAAATTCGTATTATTATTCAGTTCGAACAGGTGAATTTGAATTATAGGTGAAAAAATAAGTAATATAAAAACGTTCACACACAAATATTATTAGAAAGGTTAGTTTACAAATAATTAAGTTATGATTTGCTTATAGTTTGAGTTTGACCAATATGATATTTTTGCTACTGTATCATAAAAATCAAATCAGTCACGTCACAATTACGTAATCTCCATGATTTTTTGAGCAGACTGAGCATTTCAAACGAACAGGAGTTAGATTAGTATATGGGGAGGGGAGAGGGGATTACTGAAGAAAGGAAAATGAGACTACAGTAAAATGCACGGGGACGTGCTCCGTGATTGGTTGAAATATTCGTATAATTTGGCGGATATTTCAATTGAATTGAAAATGTAGCTTGTTGTCTACGTAACCTAATTTTTCTATTAATGCCTAATCTATGTTTTTGGTTATTATATACTTATTTTGTTTATAAAAATTGTAAAGAGTACATACCTAACTATTACTTCATTACATTTAACCATTCCTCTTTACAACTAAATAACAATGAATAATAACTCACTTTATTTTTGTGCAGTGTATACCAATTTCGATGTCTCAAATGTGTATCTTGGTTATTGGCAAAGAGATAGATACTTGAAGTTTTTGCAATATTGAAGGCATTTTTTTGCGTGAAACAAATGTTGCTTGTGAGATTTTTGTAGTCTTTTAGTTTTTGTAGTCTTTTAGTTTTTGTTTTATCTTAATATATCAAAAAAGTAAAAAGGGTTACTGTTAAAACTTTTTTACAAGGAATCCACTGGTATGCATAGGTTTTTTCTGAAATAAATATTCGTGGTAAAAAGTTCGATCCGTTTTTACTTTTCAACTAATACTTCACAAATATAGTACTTACCTGTCTACAGACATAAACTGGAAACCCTGCACATAGTATAGGTAGGTACCTACAGAATACATCAATTCTAGCTCAAATTCAATACTAGTTGTATGTATGTGAGATTTCGTATAATTTCGATAAGATTTTAATTAATAAAACACGCAAATCTCTCAATAAGGTGTAACGAAGTTACTATTATTCCGCTATGTTTAACAACCAAAAGCTCCCTGTAAGGATTTAAATTCATCTCGACGGAAATAATAGGTCTGAAAATACCATTCGTGTTCGTGATAAATCCGTGGTTTACACCTAACCCGATAAATAGGCTAAACACTCTCCGTAAATCACGCCAATGCCGCGACGCGTGTATATAAAGTATGCGCGAGTGTTGCTTGCGCAAGCCAGCGACTCGAGAAAACATGTTTCGTCGAGCCAGCTGTGCTATGAACAAACGCCGCCGAGACCAGTCAGTGACCCGATAGAAGCCAGAGACATCAGTCCGTTCGAGACAAAAGCGCCCGCTACCATCTGACGTCATCCGGCCGACGTCACATCACGGGGATTGCTACCTGGGTAATTGAACTATGAAAATATAATTTGTATCTCAATCGGCAGAGTCCACAAAACGGCGTGTGCCTAAAACTCGGTCGAGAGGAATCCGCAAAAGAGGGGGAAACCGACTGTTATTCCGTTTGGAAAGATTTCGAAGAATCATTCGCTTACCGAGTCTAGCCCCAAGTAGCACACAGAGGTCATAATCCGGTTGTACAGACGTCCACTAGACCTTTCGCAAAAGTCCATGACTTATGTCTTGTAATATGCTAAGACGTCGCTATGTATGCCAATACGACAAAAAGGCACACTCTTGCGACGTCACATCGACGTTATAAAGTAGTGGTAATGACTTGCCAAAATATACTTATATAAGCCAGTCGCAAAAGGTCGTTCTGTGGTCTTAGTGTAGTCATTATATCATAATGCATGAAGGTCATGCATAATTAATATAAAATCCAATTCTACTCACTTAAAATTCATGCGCCTCGAAAATGAAGAGATAAAAATTATTTTCATTTATGTGTCTTTAAGAATTGTTCTGAAACTCTAGTGACCAAGCAAATCCATTTTTACGATCAAAATCCAATTCTACTCACTTAAAATTCATGCGCCTCGAAAATGAAGAGAGATAAATATTTATTTTCATTTCAGAAAAAATATATTTCATCAATTTTTCTCATTAATCGTTGAAATATGTAGACCATATTACGAAAGATACTTGATTAGCACATCTCCAATGATTTTTAAATTGATATAACACCCAGGGTCCCATATTTTTTATTTTAAATATTTTTGTTCCAATATGGCTACCAGAATGATGTTATCAATCAATCGAAAAACATGGATGCCGTCCTTCTAGTGTCGAAAAGTTGTAATTACTCCGGTATGTACTATCATGGAATAGTTTACGAGTGTCTCAAAGACATCGCAATATCTTACATAAAAAAGTTGTAATGTAGTCGCTGTGACCACAAGTAGCAAGTTTTGTTGTACCAATGTCGTAACGCTATCAAAACAGAAAAAGATATACACTGAGTGCATAAGCATTCCACTAGTTCCGCCTAATGGAAAACGCTAAAAATAACTGACATTCACAATAGAGGTTATGTTGATGTTGAACAGTTTTAAATATTTTTTATTTATCACTCGAAGTGCACATACATATTATTTATGTCTTTCCTTGTTGTGAAAACAATTGAAGGAACTGGATGAACTTCATTTTTTTGCAGTGTCCCGATAGACTGATTAATTATTTCAGATGTTAATTTTGATGTAGGCACTCATCCTTCCTTTTTATATTTTTCTATGCGCTCCAGTTCTCTTGTAAGGCAGATTGGATTTTTGTTATGGCATTTTAATCATTCATACGGAACTGAATATTCTACATACATAACACAATATACCTATCCAACAAAAATAACATAACCAACAAAAATAATCTAACCATAGATACATAATGTAATCATTACGACCAATATGTAGTTGTAGAAACGTTTCAAAAATCTATTCATCAGAACCATATATGTTCATTGTCATAATAACCTCACAGCAACTGCTCTTAAGTTCTACTTAACGACACATACAATGTATTTACATACAAACCACAGTACAACTTCATCTCGAGAATTATTTATTGTACTCTCGTTATATCTACTACACGACGTCATAGCAACGCCTGAAGGTTATAAACACACATTAACTTTTTGGTTTCAAAACATACAAATACGTGGTCTTCAAGACGGTATAAGAAGTCATTATGTTAATTTTATGACTCTGTGCTACTTGGGGCGCCAGCAGTCACGCGTCCGACAACTATCATCCGAAGTGTGAGCCAACTACCGAAGAAGCCTACTACCATAGTTACGTTCCTGAGTCCGGCCCTGCCACCCAGACCTCATGGCGACTAGACAAATTGCTGACCAAGCTCCTACCAAGATTTATCTTTGCTGAGTAAGCTCCCACCGTGAATTATCTCGTAAGCCGAAGATCAACGAAAGAACTATAATACCTTTATTATTTGTTTATTGTTATAAATTATCTGAGATATGTATTTTGATCATTCCATTTTTGTCACTTGTAACCTGCTTTTCCAATTTTCATTAAAAGCATTGAGTAAGGTAAATCTTTAATTGTGCAAAAAGGTGAACGTTGAAAAAGAGTTATTCAACACAAAATGGGTTTCAAACAACGAGTAGTGCTTTCCGAACCAAGGGCTGCGTAGGCACTATCGTAACTGGCGCAGTCGGCGACGGATTTTGGAAAACACAAATTCAAAAACCACTACCAGAAACAGGGTGACAATCTGAATATCCAGCAACAGGAACAAATCAGAGGACCACTGACAACCATTTGAAGGGCAGTACATCCCAAGATTGGTTAAGGATTAAGAAAAAATAAGAAACAGGGTGAGAATCTGAATATCCAGCAACAGGAACGAATCAGAGGACCACTGACAACCATCCGAAGGACAGCATCCCCAAGATTGGTTTAGAATTAGGAAGAAACACGAAAACTTAGCCGTAAGTCACTCTCATTCCTATAACCATTTCCCTTCCCTACACTAAGAAAGTTTTTCTCTTGTAAATATTAATTTTAATTTTTATGTTTAACGCATCTGAAAAGAAAATCTTAGGTCGCATTCCAGGGAGACCTCCTGAATAATAAATGAATATAACCAAGCATATATGAAATGAAAAATATATTTCTAAGGCATATTTTCAAATAAGAAATAAAAAAGAACACTTGTTAAATTTTCATGAAAAAAATCCGATTTCCTTTTAAAGGTCTAGGATATCTAATTTTGAAAGGGTAAACCAGAACTTTGTGTTTTGTAGAAACTACGTACCTATTATTCACATTTTCCGAATAAACAACATGAAAACTATTTTTTTCAAATAACTCAAGATAAAATAATAAGAATACATTCAAAAATACTTATATGTTCAAATATACTTAAAGATATTGAAAAATTTACAAAATTAATTATCATATTTACAAAACTAGTCAGCATGTAATCACAACTCTAGAATCACTTAAAAGAAATTATTATTGATTGGGCCAACACTATGGATAGAGATGTAAAAAATTATATAAATAATTGTAATATTTGCCAAAAATCTAAATATGAACGACAACCTAATGAATTTGAGTTTCAACTCATTTCTATAGGAACCAAGCCTTTTGAAAGAATGCTCTTTCTATCTCAAAAGAAAAATTCCTAACAGTAATTAATACATTTTCAAAATTTGCACAAGCATCCCTATACCAGGAATAAACGGAATCAATATACTTGACGGACTTTTAACTTTTATTTCACACTATGGAATACCACACACAATAGTATGTGATGGAGGATCTGAATTTGATAATCAGAACTTTAAAGATTTTTGTAAATTACATAAAATAAATATTCATTTTACCACACCCAAAAATCCAAATTCGAATAGTTATATTGAAAGGTTTCACTCAACCATAATTGAACACGTTAAAACTCAGATAAGACAAAATCCATCTCAATCTTTACAAAATTTAATGAAGTACTCAATATTACATTTAATAATTGTATTCATTCTTCTACTGGATACACACCATTTGAAGTAATTTCTGGACATCTCTCTTCAAAAGATCCATTTGACATATCTGAAAAAGACATAATATCAAAGTATGTTCAAAATCACAAAGAAACAATGAATACAAAATTTGAACCAATCAATGAAGAAATAAATATTTAAAAAACTAGAGAAGTTGATAAAATCAATAAGAAACGACACGAACCCCCCATTTTAACAACAAATGATACAGTTTACCACAAGGAACAAACTCGTGACAAATTGGCTCCCCGTTCCACTAACATTCAACCAGTAGCCCAAACACAAAATAAAATTAGGACTGAAACTTCAAAATATTTCAAACATAATATGAAGAAACGTAAAAAATATTAATTTCATTTTCTATATCTATTTCAGATGAAATTATCTCTCTCACTTCCATCCCTTTTATTATTAATGAATCCAATAAATGGGTCCATTAACAAGTTTACTAATCCTATAGTGCCTATAGAAATGAAATTAACTAGAATAATCACTAGTAAACACACTTTTATAAGTTATAATATAACTGAATTAGTTGATATTGGAAATAAATTACAATTTCTCCCCGCTTTCTCTGTATATAGTGCTTGCCATTTTGTATATTTGTTGTAATAACTTGAGGCTGCCGTCAGCCGCCCTGCCTGTATTTCTTTGATTAATATACCTGTTTATCCTGTTTTTGGAGTATTATTTTATTTACTATCTTGAGTCGAATTTGAGCACCTAGTGCGCAGTCGGCACCCAGGTTCGAAACTCAGTTAAAGGCAACTAAAGCCTGCCTTGCTGGCCCCGTTACATTGTCACGACTATACTGACCCCTGGAATGTTTTTCTTCACTGAGACTGCCCGGAGCAAAAGTGGCCTTTTCCACTATAAACCAAAAGGTGGCGCCCGAGGCAAAACCGAGAATAGTGAAAGGCACCAAAGTTTGATAGTAGGGGGAAAGACCCCCTTACAATTTGGGGCCCGAGCAGGGACCGTTTTTATAGTATACCGAGACCTGTCATTTTGACAGATGCCAGCTTCGACTCAAAAGAGAGTCAATAGGCTGAACGACTTCTCGTTTAGTAGGTTTTCGGGGGTGTAGAATCGATTGCTGTCATCCGTTTCCCGTTCAGTTCAACCGTTCATGAGATACGTGGGTCAAGAGAGGGAAAGCAAGCCCGTACAATAAGGACCGTTGGAAATACGTGAACCTAAGTCCACAGAGTGTATAGAACAGAAGGCCATCGAAGGCTACCAACCTGTCATTTTTGACAGATTGTCAAACTCGGCTCAGAAGAGAGTCATTACACGAATTATCGAGTGCACAGAAGCGCTCCACACCATCCGTTCGTCGATAGGAGGTACGGTTCTCAAGATAAGAGCACCAGACTGGAAGTTGAGTTCCGACCGTGAAACAGGTAAGACGTACGAGCTCCGAGTATTCACCTAAGATGGCGACAGGACTAGAAACCTCACCACCGTGCCAGTAAGCACCGCAGGGTCCGCCGGATGCACACTACCGCTGAGTCCAAGTGGAGGAGGCGACCCCAATGACACCCGCGTTCAATGTTACGTTACGTAAAGAGGAACTGTACACCGAACTCACTAGATTCCGTCGATGAGAAGCGAAGGCGAATCCTGAAGTTCCTCCTCTCGAGCAGCGTCACCTGCCCCAACCGTCACCAATCAGTTCCAGTTTCCCGCCACAACAACAGGAGTTGCTACTGCTACCGCACAGCCGCCAGTAGTGCCCACAATCACGGTGACGAGCACCGGAAACCCGATCATGAGCAACGTGCTCACAGAGACCCTCGTGAGAACACAGGCCGCCCCAATGCTGCCTACCATGAGTGTAGGGATGGCTCCACTGAGAGTAAAGGACTGGAGAGTGATCTTTGATGGGACCACTGACCCCGCCGCCTTCCTCGAAAGATTGGAGGAGATTCGAAAGTCTCAAGGCATCGCACCAGACTACCTTTTGCAGGCTATGCCCGAGTTGCTGTAATGAATGCCTGCCATGTGGTTTAAAAATAATAGAACGTGCTGGCCAAGATGGGAAGGCTTCTGCACCGCTTTCCAAGACTTCTTCTTCCCCGTCAACTACCGAATTGACCTGGAAGCGGCCATCAGCAGAAGGACACACAGCCTGAGAGAGAGTACGGCAGCCTACATCACCGACCTGCAGACCCTGATTCACCGTCATGGTGGAATTCCGCCAGTTCAGGAATTGAACTGGCTGTACCGCAACCTACACCCAGAGTTCCGGCGTGAAATGAGGAGGACGGACTTCAACGACGTTCATGAGTTCGCCAAAGCTGCCAGAGAGTACGAGCTTTTGCGAACGGAGATTGAACAAGCTCAGGGGACCACTCCAGCGCCGCTTTTGGCACCATACCGGACCCCATCAGCCCCACCAGCCACACCGCGCTCAACGAGCCACACCGCTCCCTAGGAGCCCAGTAGTCCAGCCAGTCATGAACCAAAGCAGCCCAGTCAACCGCCGTCCCATCGAAGGAAACTGAGAGTGTTGGCGATAAGGCAGACAGGGCATTTTAGGAGCCAATGCCAATCAGCTCCAAAGATATTCTGCTCCCGGTGCAAGCGAGATGGAGTAATGTCTCGTGAGTGCCCGTGCCCAACGCCAGAAAACCATCAGGGCGCTGCCACGACTTGAGGCACGTGCAGCCACGCCCCCATGACGCCTCACCCAACGCCAACATCGCTACCACCGACCGCATATTTTCGTCAAGATTCCTGGTGGCACCGCTGAAGTGCTGATTGACACAGGGGCCGTGATCTCCTATGTCGGCGACAGGATAACGAGGCAATGGAATCTGCTAGGAGTTCCAAAAACTCCAACTGCTACGAGTTCCGCCCGACTGGCCAATGGAGAAACCGTTACCGTCCCCGCAACGTATCACGTGGAGATCCGATTTGGAGGACACCGCTTCGAAGAATCTGTTGGACACCTGAGTGGCCTGTCATCCGATATGGTCCTAGGAATGGACATATTGAGGAAAAGGCAGTTTGGACTCGACCTATGAAGTGGCCAAATCTTGGTAAAGAACCAATCCATTGCAATGAAAGCTCGGCCCGTACCATGCTTTCCCATTGGAGTTACTGAGCCAGGACCGACATGCACTGACACTTTCCAGAGAGGAAGAGGGCCGCTTACAAGACTTCCTACAGGACGAATTACGACCATTCGAGAAAATTCATGGGGTAACGCCGCTGGTGGAACATAGGATCCGTCTCCTAAATCCAGAGCCGATAAAGCAGCGATACCGACCCCCGAATCCCAGAATGAAGGAAGTTGACAGAATGCTGCAGGAGAATATCATAGAACCCTCCGAGAGCCCGTGGAGCTCGCCAGTAGTCATCGTGCGAAAGAAAGATGGCAAGCCGAGGTTCTGCATCGACTTCCAGAAAGTCAATTCCGTCTCCACGAAGGATGCTTACCCGTTGCCGTTCATCAACGCCATCCTGGACATTATCGACTTGCGACAAGGATACTGGCAGGTCGCACTATCCGAATACAGTAAACCGGTGACCGCCTTCACTGTACCTGGCCGAGGACTATTCCAGTTCCGAGTTATGCCGTTCGGCCTCCACGCCGCTCCTGCGACATTTCAACGACTGATGGACACCATTATCGGATCGGAAATGGACCCATATTGCTTCGCATATCTGGATGATATCATCGTGCTAGGAAACACGTTTGAAGAACATCTTGCTAACCTGCAGGAAGTGTTCCGTCGCCTTCGTGCTGCTAACCTGCGAGTCAATCTAGAAAAATGCCAGTTTGGGAGGAGATCACTCAAATATCTCAGACATCTAGTGACGTCAGAAGGCATCAGGACAGATCCCGAGAAAGTGGCCTCCATTGTGGAACTAACAGCTCCCACCAACGTGCGAGGTTTGAGACGGTTCCTCGGAATGGCATCATGGTACCGACGATTTGTGCCGGCATTCTCTGAAGTAGCAGCACCGTTGCATCGGCTACTGAAGAAGAATCGCCGCTGGCATTGGGTACCGGAACAAAAGGAAGCCTTCCAGAAGCTCCAGTCGAATCCTTACTTGCCCCGACTTCGACAGACCGTTCACCATGCAGACCGACGCTTCCGATCAAGGCTTAGAAGTGGTCCTGACGCAGGCCACAGAGGACAACGAATACGTCATCGCTTATGCTAGCCGATCCTTAACCTCCACCGAGAAGGCCTATTCCGTGACCGATTGTATGGGGAAACGAGAAGCTACGTCCTTACTTGGAAGGATACCACTTCATGGTCATCACCGACCATCAGTCTCTCCGCTGGCTGCATTCCATCAAAAGCCCTGCAGGACGCCTCGCCCGCTGGAGTATGTTCCTGCAGCAATATGACTTTGAAGTCAAGTACCGTCGAGGAGGGTTGAATAAAGTGACAGATGCTTCATCGAGAGATCCACTAGGCGAGGAAACAGGAGAACATGTCGAAGAGATGACCGCCGTTGAACCAGCAGCAGTCTATACATGGTACGACAAAAAGAAAGAGGAAGTACAACGAAGTCCTGGAAGTAGTCCTCAGCGACAACAAAACCCAGTTCACAGGGCACCTGTTCGAGGATATTCTGAAAGAACTTGGAATCAACCACCGTAGAACACCGTTATACACACCGCAAGCCAATCCCGTGGAGAGGGCCAACAAAACCTTGAAGACGATGATCGCCCAGTTTTGTGACCAGGACCACCGCAAATGGAACTTATATCTCGCCGAACTGATATTTGCGATCAATACAGCTCGCCAGGATTTTACCGGATACTCTCCCGCATTCCTCAACTTTGGAAGAGAATTATAAGTACCGAAAGCAATGTACCGGCCACCAGTGACACCGACACAAGAAGACGACAAGGAGATCAGACAGCCCGAAATCACCGAGCAAACAAAAAGGCTCAAACGCCTGTAGGAAACGTTTGAGATGGTCCGAATCAATCTTGCCAAAGCTTTCACCACGCAGAGCCGCCATTACAATCTCCGGCGCCGAGAATAACAATGTCATGTGGGCGACCAGGTGATGAAGAAAGAGCATCACCTGTCATCAGCCGCGAAACATACTCAGAATAGTCAAGGCCTGTTGCTTTGCCCCCGTTTTTGAGCTTGCATACTAGTTCGTATGACTCCCCCTCCCTTCCCACCGCATGAGCTTTTTGGTTGCTAAGTTTACCCCGCTTGCTTGAAAACACCCTCCCCGCTTTCTCTGTATATAGTGCTTG
Source organism: Gonioctena quinquepunctata (assembly GCA_018342105.1). Taxonomy (NCBI): domain Eukaryota; kingdom Metazoa; phylum Arthropoda; class Insecta; order Coleoptera; family Chrysomelidae; genus Gonioctena; species Gonioctena quinquepunctata. The sequence goes on from JAFIRS010003385.1 coordinate 115,322, forward strand.
TCATTTTGTGTATTTGTTGTGATAACTTGAGGCTGCCATCAGCCTGTATTTCTTTGATTACTATACCTGTTCATCCTGTTTTTAGAGTATTGTTCTATTTACTATCTTGAGTAGAATTTAAGCACCTAGTGCGCATTCGGCACCCAGGATCGGAACCCAGTTAAAAGCAATTAAAGCTTGCCTTGCTGGCCCCGTTACATTGTCACGACTATACTGACCCCTGGAGTGTTTTTCTTCACTGAGACTGCCCGGAGCAAAAGTGGCCTTTTCCACTATAAACCAAAAGGTGGCGCCCGAGGCAAAACCGAGAATAGTGAAAGGCGCCAAAGTTTGATAGTAGGGGGAAAGACCACTTACAAAGGCTTTAATGATTCCACCAATGGCGGCAATACACCTGTCTCGTCAGAATCTATCACTATTATAAAATTGTAATTGTCTGTTTGTTTGTTTGAGCATCACGCAAAAACTACTGTACCGATTTTGATGAAAGTTTTTATGTTTTAAAGCTTATGCTTAGACTTAAAAACTGGTATTTTATCTCGCTTTGATGACGGGAACCGGAGATATAACAATAAAACCAGATTTGTTCACAACCAAATGCAACCAATTTAAGGTGAGCTCTCATTTAAGGTTTATCTTTCCGTTGGGAAACGAAAGAACGGGATAACGGGAAGTGGGATAACGAGAAACGGGATAACGGAAAACATGATAACGGGATAATGGTATAACGGGGTAATGGAATAAAGCAATAACGGGATAACGGAAAGTAAGATTACGGGATAACCTAGATTTAACAACACAGAGAAACACATAGAAAAAATACAAAAGTCGCGGGTACCAGCTAGTATAATATATAAATGATCAGAACAGTTAATTATGACTCGATAAGTGATGTAAACTTTTTTAATATCATATCTTTATTGAAAGTACTCTTGTCTCCCTGTTTTCGATTGTTACTTAGTCTCTGTCTGCTCCTCGTATTGCCTCTTGAATATTATTTATAAATCTGTTGAAAACTTCATCATTTAATACTTTTGTAATTCATTTTTCAACTTTCGGACAAGACAGCTGGGAAGAAACCTGATGGAATGTGTTCCTTTTCCTGCGTAGAAACCCGCAGTTTATATCTGCTCTATTTATTTTTTATTCTAAAAATTTTTTTGAGCGATTCGTTCCCCACATATTTTTTTTATATTTTTTGTTTGCTGATTTTATATACCTGCCATTGTGGTGAATAGGATCGACCATGCTTTTTTAATGTTCAATTTTCCCTTCTGTGGTGTGTATAGGATCACTTAATTTTTAAGTGTGAGTCCACCTAGAAATTGAAAAAACCGATGGCGTGGCCAGTCAAAAAGGTAGATTTCATGAATGGTAATTAAAAGTCGTTTTTAATTATTTTCTATTTAGATGTGAATCTTAGAGAAAAACTTTTCGAATGAAAGTTGTGGAGGTTATGAAGCCCTATCAAACAATCTATAGTTTGCCTAGTAACTTTTATTGTAATAAGTACATATGTGACAGTAAAATATATTTTAATTGTTGTATTCACTCACACGAATTTCAAATCTGAGAAGACCTCTTCCGTATTTTACTGGAGGATTTAATATACCAACACTATGTTGAGAAGTAAACTCGTACTCATCTTTCACATCCGGGAAAGTTTAGACATAACCTAGATAGTCTCTAGAAGCTTTTTCTCGTAAGAAGTTTCCATCGTGCCCGTCCTCAATTAATTTCACAACTTGGGCTAAATAATGTCTGCTAAAGGTCTTGGATGTACTCTGTGTGTAGGAAATTACCTTTTTGGATTGGCCTATTTTTGATCCTCTATATATATTTTTTTTAAAGTGAATAGTATTGTTTTTTGGTCGATTTGACAGTTGTTAGATTTTGGAGAATATAAGTTTGATTTCGAATCGAATAGTCAATTCATTTAGTTTTTCTCATTCCAATCAGTTTATTCGGCGTTATATCTCTAAACTCCATTCAGGGTTGATATATAGTTCTACCGGGTAGGTGGTCTTATATAAAGAAGTTCCTTCATTTTTTGGCGACCGTGACAGGACTTCCCAAATGGAGAAAATTAAGAAAGTCCGATCTGCGCAGAGAACTGCTTTCACGAAGATTTGTAATGCAATGATGGATATGCTAGCAGGAGATAATCCAGACTCAGTTGAATTAGAAGGAAATCTCAGAATGTTGGATCAGAAGAATGAAGGTCTCAATGAATTGAACAAAGAAATGTATGATGAAGAAAAGGGAAACATTCTCATGTTTCCCTTTTCAACATGAATACCCCACAAGAGGTTATCTTGACGATGGAAGATAGTGACTAAAGTTTATCTTTCAGTCGCAGATGATTCCACATCTGATTTTATGAACATCCTGTTTATATTTTCAACAAATCAATGTATGATGAACTTTTGAAAGCTGATTGTACTCCAGAAGATTTAGATTCAGAAATTGCCGGAGTTGATGATTACTCTCTCACAAATATAATAAACTGAGAATAAGAGGCTACTCAGAAAAGAAGCAGCCGATAGTGTTTCTGAGAGTAATGATTCTAATATTCTCCGAAGAAAATTGAAACTTCCCAAGATAGAATTTTGTAAGTTTGGTGGTGACATAAAAGGTTGGTTATCTTTTTGGAGCCAATTTCGAAGGATACACGAGGATAAAGCCATACAAAATGAGGATAAGTTTCAATATCTCGTTCAGGCAACAATACCCGATTCCATAGCAAGACAGTTAGAAAACAGTTTTCCGCCTACTGGAGAAAACTATCCGAAAGTTATAGAGAGCTTAAAATCACGATTCGGAAGGAATGATCTTCTAGTAGAGGTGTATGTGAGAGAGCTGTTGTCACTAGTTTTGAACAACATGCACAAGAAGATTGAATTGTTCGATCTATATGATAGTATGGAATCACAACTGAGAGCTCTTGAAACGCTGGATGTTACCTCTGGAACATGTGCGGCTATGCTATACCCTATGATTGAGTCCTGTTTACCTGAAGAAATACTAAGAGCCTGGCAAAGTAGTTAATTTTGTTCCAGTAAGTCTACGTTGAAAGATCGTCTCCAAAAACTATTGGAATTTCTCAAAGAGGAAGTAGAAAATGAAGAAAGGATATCATTAGCAGTTGCCGGATTCGATATGAAAAACAGTCCTGAAACAACTATCAAGAATAAGGCTGTTTCAAAACATGCTGAAGTACTACCTTCTGCAGCAGGTTTATTGAATCACTCCTATGAAATGTGTTTTTTGTAGTGGAAAAAAAAATCATCGGCTGATTGTGATGGTAATAAACTCACTCACGCAGAAAAATCACACATTTTGAAAGTGAAAGGCTGTTGTTTCACATGTTTGAAATTTGGGCATATGGCAAGAAAATGCCGTGCGAAAGTGCAATGTCCCACATGTAATGGAAGACATACAGCTGTCATGTGTGATCATGGAAAAGCACAATCGAAAGACATTTCCACTCGAAGCGAATCCCTTTCCAATCATACTTACGGAAAAGTTTTTCTATAGACTCTCTTAGTGAAAGTGATAGATACTGGTTCCGAACGATCTATATTTCGAAAACTTTGTCTCGTTAAATGAACTATGAACCTGTTCGAAAAGAAAATATTGCTCATTCCTTATTTGGTGGTGCACATTCAGACTGCATTGAACATACTTGTTACCGTGTCAAACTAAGCAATTTGAATGACAAATATGTTTGTGACTTTGAAGTTTTAGACCAAAATGTCATTTGCAATAATCTGAAGTGTATTACACAGGGTCCTTGGATGCACGAACTTGAACTGTTGAATATTATGATCAGTGAACCCTGGACCTATTGAAATTTCAATCGGGGTGATGTAGCGGGAAAATTATTGACTGGAGAAAGATATTCTTCGAATTGTGGGTTGGTTGCAGTTGAAACCTCCTTGGGATGGACTTTGATGGGAAAAATTCCACAAATGAATATTCCAAACTATTCATCAATGTTAGTTACATCTCTATTTTCTGGCAATTTGTCAATTTCTGAATTATGGGAATTGGATATACTTGGAATAACTGATTCCAAAGAACAAATAAATAAAAAAGAGGAGGAACAAGCAGTAATGACTCATTTTCTTGAAACAGTTATTGTCAACGATGAAGGAAGGTATGAAGTCAAGATGCCTTGGATTGAAGCACATCCTCCATTATCAAGTTATTTAGATATGGCAAATAAGCGACTCGTGAATTTAGCAACCAAACTCAAATATGAAGGATATTATGAAACATATCATGAGGTTTTCAATGAATGGATGCTGGAGGGTATTATAGAAGAAGTACTTCATAGACATGTCCTGAAGTTGAGCAGTTCGACCACAAAAATTCGCCCAGTATTCGATTCGGCAAGAGTCAAAAATCATACCTCCCTAAACCAATGTTTGGAAAAAGGTGTAAATCTGATTGAAATGATACCATCAATTTAACTGAGATTTAGGTTGCACAAGATAGGCGTGGTCTCTGACATAAAGAAGGCTTTTTTACAAATAAGCTTAACTCCTGGCGATAGAGACTTTCTGAGGTTTCTTTGGTATTCGGAAGATAACCAGATTAAATATTATAGACATTGTAGAGTTGTTTTTGGAGTAACCTGTAGCCCTTTTCTCCTCAGTAGTGTCATCAATTTTCATCTCCTACAAGTTTCCGAGAGACATCAAAATAACCATCCATTATATTCTCCTTGGGATATTTCGAAGCTGAAAAGAGTTTTTACGCCGATAATTGCGTTACTAGTGTCGACCATCTGATGATCTCAATATTTTTATCGAAGAAGCAAGTAGTCTCATGTTAGATGGAAAATTCGATTTACGAGGATGGGAACATTCTATTTTGAACCCTCCAGAAGATGTGAACCACAATGCCCAGTTCACATCAGTACTAGGTCTGAATTGGGATAAGAATCGAGATGTGCTGTTTCTTGGTGAATGTTTCAGAGAAAGTACTCTAGAAGTTGTCACTAAAAGAATAATCTTATCATTTTCTCACCGTCTGTTTGATCCCATCGGATTCAGCAGCCCTGTTTCTCTTTTCCCTAAAATATTGTTCCCAAGAATTTGGCAGATGAAAATTGGTTGGGATACTGAAATTGAGGGTGATATCTATCAGAATTTTATTTCTCCGTTGGTTCGAAGAATTGAATATTCTGAAAAGTCTGAATATACCAAGATGGTTGGGATATCGTCCCGATTTCAGAGCTGCACATTTACATATTTTCTGCGATGCGAGTCAAGATGCCTATGCAACAGCCGTATTCCTGGGATTGGAAATGAATGATACAGTTGAAGTCAACTTGATACAGGCAAAAACCAGAGTTTCACCAGTAAAAAAACTTAGCATTCCAAGATTAGAGTTGATGGCAGCAACAATTGGAGCTAGGTTGTCCCATTCGGTTAGACAGATCATAGATATAGAGTGTGACGATGTATTGGTGGACTGATTCTACAACTGATTTATCTTGAATTGAAAGAGATGAGACATGGAAACTTTTGGTCCAAGAAATCCGTAACCTCACTGACAAATATTCATGGTTCCATGTTCCTGGGGACTGTAATCCCGCTGATCTACCTTCTCGGGGATGTACTTCAAAAAAGTTGTTGGAGCTAAGATGGTGGGAGCGACTTAAAAGGTTGGTGAAACAACTGTTGCGAAAAGTTTTGGGTACAGCTTGTTTAACCTATGAAGAATTGTCGGCGATTTTGTGTGACTGCGAGTTGGTGCTGAATTCCAGGCCTATCACTTATGTATGAGAAAATACGTCTGATTTGATACCCCTAACACCGAATATGTTTTTGAAAGATATGGGACCTAATTTTGGACTTATTAACGAAGTTCCAGATGCTGACGTCATTGAATCGACTGATTTGAATAAGCAAATTAGATATCGACAGAGGTTCAGGGAACATTTACAAAAAAGTTTTCGAAGGGAGTATCTAGGCGAGCTCATTATTCTTTCGAAAAGGAACGTGGCCAAAAATTCTATCAGAGTTGGAAGAATTGTGTTGATTGGGAATGATAATACAAAACGACTTGATTGGCCACTTGCTATTGTGGAAGAACTTCTACCAGGTAGAGATGGAAATGTACGACTTCTTCGTTTAAAAACAAAGTCAGGGCTTTTATTGAGGCCTATTCAGCGTGTGTTTCCATTAGAAGTTGAAGAAGAGGATGTTCAAACATTGGGAAGAATCAGAACAGCTGAGAAAATCATTGTCCACCCCTATGGAATCGAAGGATTTTGATGAAGAAAAGGAACACGAACCTGAGTCAAAATCCACTACTACTCGATATGGGAGAAAAATAATTACACCAAAAAGATTCCAATGTTGAGTCACTCCTTAGATAATCACGTGACTCAAGGTGGGAGAATGTAGGAAATTACCTTTTTGGATTGGCCTATTTTGGATCCTCTATATATATTTCAAAAAGTGAATAGTATTGTTTCTTGATTGATTTGACAGTTGTTAGATTTTGGAGAATATAAGTTTGATTTCGAATCGAATAGTCAATTCATTCAGTTTTTCTTATTCCAATTAGTTTATTCGGCGTATATCTCTAAACTCCATTCAGGGTTGATATATAGTTCTACCAGGTAGGTGGTCTTATATAAAGAAGTTCCTTCACTGTGCTTTGTCATTCATGAAATAAGGGAGATGGACCAGTAGCCAATCACCAATATTGACGTCATCCTTGTTAACAGTCAGGACACTGCTTTATACTGATACTTTAGGTAGTTATTTGAGATGCGAGGGCCAATAAATGTCGGCAGAGAAATCACTTCTTCAGCAGCATCGTATCTTCTATCAAACGCTTCCTTTTTCTAAGTCTGACATTGGATCCATATCTGAATTAGAATCGTGAGTGCTGAATTTTTTGTCACTTTCATCTGAAGATTCGAAGTCGTCAATCGCTACGCTTTTGCCAGCAGGAACTTAAAGTTTTTTCTTGCGTGGCTTCGGTTGATTTTCATCATATCGCATCGATTTTTAAATGTCAATAAATGAAGCGTTGATATCATTTTCGGTGTCAGTCGTTTCAGTTTCCTCAGGCAGCATATTCAATACCTTATCGGCATTTAAGGGTATGACGCCGCATTTTTCAAATCCGGCAATTATATTTTTGGAACGGTTGTCTTCAATCAATTCCAATAGTTTTCTCATCAAACTTGGAAATACATCCTTTGGGATTCCCGATTCCTTTCTACCAGGTCCTTCCTTATAATGCTCAACAATCTTTCTACAAGCACACTCTGATGGTCGAAAGAAAGCGACGTCTAAAAAGGCTAGTTTTCATCACAGCGGATTGCGGATGGCGGAATGAAATTCCGCGTAAGGGATGATCCTCGCATCAAACAAACGTTTTCATAAACGCGGAGCGTATTTAGTGAATTCTAGTAACATTTTTATTTGACAAGATAACTATCTGGTTTTTGACACACGACAAAACATCATTGTCATGTCAAAGGTTGTTTTGATTTCAAAACGAATTGAGTAGTACAAATAATGTAAATATATTAATCATTCAGTATTCAGGTTGAAATGTGGTATAGAAAAAAAATTAACACAAAAATTCGTAAAATTTGCTTGTTGGGACTACTTTATGCATTTTCCAAAACAATTAAAAGAAAACGGCAACCTAAACGATGGTGGGTAAGAAACATATTTTTAAAAACAAAAGCTCAAGGATCATATCATAATCTCTTCTTCGTCAGAATTCATCTTGCCCAACACACGTAACAGAGTACGATTATCTAAATTACTTGAACACTTTAACCACAAAATATCCCCCCTATGTTGTGACTTTAACGACACAAATACAGACCATAAACAAATATAAACCCGAGCTGGGATTATAACCTCACTTATCTAATGTCAAACTGCCAAAAGCTCTGAAAAACCGCCAGAAAGTTAAAAAATGTTTAACATAAAATGAGACTCCGCAAAATGTTAAAATATCCGCAAATATTTCGCGCCATTCACATTTTGAATATTTTCTACCAATCAGAAAAGGTCCGCAACAAAATAATCCGCCATCCGCTGTGATGAAAACTAGGCTTAATGGTTTCGTTAAATGTGTGGAGTTGCTTGGTAGAAATATAAAACTAATATTGTTTGCAAAACACTCCTCAATTGATTGTATCGAAAACTGTGAGGATAAATTATCCCCAATCAATATATTCTTGCCAGGCAACTTTCTTAAATATGGTATGGCAATTGAATGAATCTTCAAACAGTAACTGTCGAACCACCCCGACTTACTCTGATTGTACTTGGTACGAGGTAGTCCAAGAGTCGTACATATTCTGCGCTTTGTAGACCATATAACAAGGAAGTAGTTCGCCACTACCAGAAGCAGTAAACATAATGAAGGTTCACGATTTACTATGATTCATGATTCTCTCTGGATATTTGCATCCCCTCTTTACGATAATTTTTTTGCGTCCGGGATCATCGCAAAGATTAGTTTTGTCCTAATTAATAACGTTGCTGGCCGGAATACCTTCCAGTTCTACAGAGAGGTGTTGTTCGAAATACTCTGTAATTGTTGTCCTAGTGACACCAGCACGTTTAATATTCTGGCACATTCTTTCCGACAGTATCCTGAACGCCGTTTCAAAAAGCTGTAAGCAAATTCTTTACCTGGAAGATTGTCCTTGAACCGGGAAACAACCCTTCCAGCTCTATTAAAATATTGTTGGATAACCAGTCTTAAATCAAATGTGTCCAGAGGATAGCCCCACTCGCTGCACGTGAGCAATTTTTCTACATAGATCTTTCTTCAGCTTCTGCTAGAAGTGTTTGACCCCCTGTTTTTTAAAGTCATTATGTTGTAGGTGTCTTTGTAGCACAGTATACGCAATATTATGCTTTTTTGCAGCTTGGCGTATGCTATACCCATTATTACGAATATCTTGTTTAGCCATTCCAATTATGTTAGGTTCAGATTTCTTGTAGCGTTTTCCACCCACCCTAGGTTTATAATCCCTAGGCATTATGACATACATACCTCTTGATCCTATTCACCCCTGCTTTTGATCCTATTCACCCCGATAACCTAAAAAATATCCAACGAATTATCATAAAAACAGAAACGCAGACATTTTTGTTTATATTTTGCAATGTTTTTTGGGTATGCCTGTAGTTGTTAATCTCTCGAACGATATGCAAATTTCATGTACATCATACGTTACCATAAACTGCAATGAAAATAGAATGGCATACTGATTAAAATCACGGAATGTAATTCCATAACTGTTCAAAAGTTTTGCGATGTAAAAAGAACTTGGGCATATGCAATCGGTATGCCATCTTTTTTTAAAGCAGTTTTATAACAAGAACTTGTATACTTATGAGTGGCAGCCTGTTTAAAAACGCGGAAAATTTCCTTATTCAAATACAAGTTTACGTGACCAAACCAGCCCTTCGGGCCCACCCTTACGGTATGCCAATGATTTTCCGAGGAATTTTTTGTTTAAATTTCATTACAAACAGCCTGATTGGAATCGTACCGAAACACATAATTTTCGAACAAATGACGAATCATTTTTGAATACAGGAAGGCTCTTTGATGCATGCAATATTATCATGCGGATATACGGACAATATTGCCCTCTAGAAGGCATACTGAGTAAAATCGTATCTCAAAATCTGTCCCTATATCCCACGATCTATATGGGATTATCATGAATTCATCTGAGGCCTTCGACTGAAAGGATCATATTTTATTAGGGAAACTTAATTAACATGGAATTTGTGGAAATTCTTATGACTGGTTTGAGTCATATTTAAAAAAGAAAACAATAAGTAGAATTCGAAAAAAAAAAGACTGTAACAACGGTTGCCTTGAGTACGTCTATGGGAGTCCCACAGGGTAGTATTCTTGGTCCAATTTCGTTTATTATATTTATTAATAATATAAATGAGAGTATTGCGGATATAATATCTATTCACATCAAAAGTCAAATAGACAAGCTTCGCAATAAACTAATAGGGGAGTGCCGCACAAGTTGCCAACTTAAAAAAACCTTCAAAAACTTATGTCTCTCCAATTGTAATAATTTCATCAAGGTTGTGTAGAGAATCACAAACTGAATATGCTGGATCATTTATTTTTAGTCCCAACGTGTTTATATTTTTTAATTATATTCATAGGGAATTTTGTGTCTATATCACGAGTGTTGGTGCCTGTCCCAATCATTCGTGCTTTCGTGCCTTATCGACTGTCATCTGTCACGATGCCATTTGAACCTTGACATAGAAGAACGCCACTTCGTACACAAAAAAAAAAATTACAAAACTTATATAGGTCGATTGTATTCCATTTGAAACGTCCAATTGACTTAGAATGCCATCATATATTTTTTATTTCGAAAAGATATTGCGGATGAAAGAGTACCCGTGACGTTCAGAAACACGCATTACTGTTCTTGTCAAAAATATAGCTCACTGCTTGATATACACCATTAATATATAATTGAATTCTGTTTATTGATAGACTCATAAAAAAAAAACTCATTTCAACAACGGGTTTCTTTATTTAAAACATTCAAAGTTTCTGCAAATGTTACAAATAGTTCCCAGTTCCCATGAAAATAATATTGAGATTTGAGGTTCAGTCACAGTAGAATGCTCTATCAGCAATTCTACTGTGGTTCAGTCCTGTGCAGCGCTGCCGTTTTGAGAGTAATTACTCCATTTGTAAGCAATTCGAAAGCTTTGGAGTAATCGTGGAGTAATGACGATTTGTAAGGATTTTCTAAGCATTCTGTACCAAGGACAAAGGAGTGGGAGAAAAGTGTAATCTTCTGACTACTTGTGTTTGTTTCGTATAGCACATGGTCAATGACCAGTCATGACATAGTACAGAACTCGTTAACTCTTCACGTTTCCCGTCTTTGTCTATAGCAGTTTGCTAGTTTGAGTTCTGTGTTGTTTGTTTATTGAAATTCAAAATTGACATGACATGACATATCTGAAATCTTTTCTCAGCCTCAGGCTTCTATGAGTTTTATCATTGTTTAGATTATACTATGGTTTCATCAACAGGTTTCAAAGCTACCAACCCAACTTCTGACCTAGCACCATAGAATTGTAATTATAATATACTATATTATAATTACAATTCTATGCCTAGCACAGAGTAGGTAATGGGAAACACGAATGATTTCATTTACATTTTTCTTTGCCTCAGTTCGATCCTCAAAAATTACATTTTCTAAAAATAATTTCTTAAATCCCAATATTTTGTAGAAATTTTCAAGTTGAAAAGTGCCCCCTAATTCAAACTCGATTTGACCTTCACTTGAATAACTTCTTCCAAACAGTAGCGCCAATTGTGGTTGTTTCAGGAATATTGATAGTCAATACTATTTCTTTCAACCCAAAAATAAATTCAACCACACTTTTAATGTGATGTTTCATTATCAACTGAAAATATTCTGATGATAAAAATATTAACACAACATATAAACGGAGGCAAATGAAATTATAGTTGACAGTAAGAAGCAACTAGCGCTAAAAGTTTGGTGTGTGTGAAGTAACGATACAAACGTTCATCAGAGGTGCTAGGAGTACGTTTTTGAATTTTATGAAAAAATTGGCATTTTAAGTTTCGAATTTTGAAAAACACCGAACATTTTTTCGATTTCTAAGGTCCTTGCTGAGCTTTCTAGGTAGTAATCTTCATGTGCAAATACAAATATTTCAGAAAGGGGGCACATGCGTATTCCCTATTGCAATGGATATTTGTGAATATGTGCTTCTACTCTTCTAGTCTAGTTTGTTCTGGTCTCGATTCAGAATCAGTATCTATCAGAACAAGTCGACCCTCGAAATTATCGATATATACCAAGATTATGTATAAATTAAGTTTGTAAGGATTTTGTAAGCATTCTCAACATTCTGGGAGTAAAACTCCGCATTTTGACAGAAGCTAGTCAGCATATTGTATACTTTCAATTGGCAGCACTGGTCCTGTGTCCTGTGCGAGCTCTCGAAGTGATCACAACTAGAAAACAGTGTGCAAGCTAGAAAGCAAAATCAGGGAAAAGAATCGAAGAAATCCAGGTGTGTGAACCTTACTAATTTCAATAGAATCCTTAATTTCATATTTCCTTTTTATTGTTACCTCAAGTAAATCGAGGACTGAGTATTGAAAGGACTTTAAAATGGGGAATGACTCTGGGGGAGAAGAATCTCCCCCTAAGAAATTAAATACAGGCTGGTTAGGAGAGGGATTAGATAATGATGACAATTATAGTAGAGATAGTACAGATATGGAAGTTTCACGTATAAATTCTGGAAATATTGCTACTAATTTAACACAAAATTCTGATGAGAAAGATTCAAGGTCAAAAGTTGACAAACAAAAACAGAAGAATATAGAAAAACAAGAAATTCGTTTTTATAATGAAACCGCAATGGGACCGTTTCTAGTCGTAGTTGAGGCAAATGAAAACTCAGGTAATAATGTAGGTAGGTTTAATCACTTAAAAATAGCAAAAGAAATATGTGAACTGAAATTGAATAACATTAAAATAATTAAGAATAGAGGAATTAATAAGGTAGGAATAGAGTTTAATAATAGGAAAAGTGCAAATGATTTAATAATCAATGATAAAATAAGAGATAAAGGGTATAAGGTGTATATACCTTTCAATAATATTTCTTCAAAGGGAATAGTCAGGGGGATAAATTCCTATTTTACAGAGGAAGAAATTTTAAAAATGATAAAATGCAACTTTCGAGTTATAAATGTGAGAAGAATGAATAAAAAAGTAGTAACAGAAGGAGAGGAAGCCCAATATAAACCTACAACTACCTTATTAGTTACTTTTGAGGGAGTAATCCTACTTAGATCCATAGACATTTGTTATATGAAATATAATGTTATACCATATGTTCCGCCGGTAACACAATGTTATTCATGCCTTCTATACGGACATACAAAAAAACAATGTAGGGGGAGAAAAAAATGTTTTAGTTGCTCAGAAATACATGAAAAAGAAGAAATGTACGATACATGTCAAGTAATAAAATGTTATCATTGCAAAATGGATCATAAATCTAACAATAAAATTTGCAAAGAGTATGAGAGACAAAAACTAATCAGAGAAAAAATGAGTATGGACAATTTGTCCTTTGTAGAGGCGGCACAGTCATTTCCAAAAGTAGATAGACTTACAACACAAAATAATAGGGATTTTCCAATTTGGGAAATATTGAAGAGATAAATAGAAGAATAAGAATTAGTAAAAGAAGAGAAATCACCAGAAACAAGAAAAAAGAACTTATGCACAAACACCAGAACAAACAATGTTAATAAAACAACTCCTACACAAATTGGGTATGATAGGAATATTATAGATAATATATTATTGTATCCGGACGGAAGAATACTACATCCGGAACCGGGAGCAGTAATGAATTTTAATCGAAATCATAATGAAGCAAGTGGATCTAAAGAAAAGGAATCAAGACAAGTAGGTGGAAATATAAATAATAATAAAGAATATGTAAACAGAATAGGAACTGAGGCAAGGACCTCAAATGAAGTGGATGAAATTAATATTATTAGTACCTTTTACGATAACTTTACTAAGCTATCAGACAATGTTAAACCCAAGATCGTTGAATTGTTAAACAGATATAAATGTTTAAGTGTTTTCAACGATCTGGATAGATATGATGAGGAATATTAATGGGTAGTACAGAACTAATTATAATTCAGTGGAATATTAGAAGTATACAAGAAAATAAATTATGAATGGAAAGAACATTTTTTTTTAAAAATTTTTATTAGACAGGATAGGAATGATGGGTAAAGGAATTAAAATTAATTGGGAAAAAAACCCAGACATTAATGAAACTTGGTTAAAAAAAGAACATTTTTTTTTGAAAAATTTTAATTGGGGAAGGGCAACCCTCATCAGAAACACAATGAAATACACAGTAGTTATGACAAACGAGAAATTTAATGAAGAGGTGTGTCAGTTCATTGTCATCAAAACAACAGATTTTAATATTGTCAACATTTATAATCCACCAAATAATAAAATTCCAGCTAACATAGTTGTACAATTCTTACAGCAATTACAGGGGAATATTATAATAATGGGAGACTTAAATGCCCACCACACACTGTGGGGAAGTAACAAGTGTAATCAAAATGGGAAATTTTTTAAAGAAATAATAGACTCGGAGAATCTAATAACTTTAAATGATGGAACCCCAACTAGATTTTCTAATCCTAATCAAAATCCAAGCCCTATATAGACTTAACTGTAGTTAGCAGTACCTTAGGAACAAAGTGTACATGGGGAGTGATGGACGACTGTGCAAATAGCGACCATTACCCCACTTGGTGCAATATACACAAACAAAAAATAGAGGATGGGAATATTAACTTTAGAAAACTTAATAGGATATATAGAAAAGCGGATTGGTATAAATACACACAGATCATAGAAAATAATTTACAAAATACAAATAATTATGAGGAATTAACTGAACTCATGGAAGAAGCTGCTAAAATAGCTATACCTATAAAAAAAAATATATCAGGAGAGGTTAAAAAAATACCCAGAAACCCATGGTGGGATAACGAATGCGACCAAAAGATATTAGAAAGGAAAAAAATGATAAACACATTTAAAGTAAACCCTTCATTAGAAAACTATATTGAAACAAAGAGAATAATAGCTAGAACTAGAAGATTTTTAAAAAAGAAAAAAAAATTGGGATTTCAAAATTTTTGTTCAACTCTAAATAGAGAAGCCAATATCACATATGTATGGAGAATGCTTAGAGCATTCTCAAACATCCAACAAGATTCACAAATGAAGAATAAATTACCGGATGAAAAGACCGCGAAAAGAGTATTAGACAATATGGCAATATGTAATATAGATCCGGATTTTACAATTAATAATATAGAAGAGAACATAACAACCTTTACATGGGAAGAGTTAATCATGAGTATGGAAAAATATCCAACGAATTATCATAAAAACAGAAACGCAGACATTTTTGTTTATATTTTGCAATGTTTTTTGGGTATGCCTGTAGTTGTTAATCTCTCGAACGATATGCAAATTTCATGTACATCATACGTTACCATAAACTGCAATGAAAATAGAATGGCATACTGATTAAAATCACGGAATGTAATTCCATAACTGTTCAAAAGTTTTGCGATGTAAAAAGAACTTGGGCATATGCAATCGGTATGCCATCTTTTTTTAAAGCAGTTTTATAACAAGAACTTGTATACTTATGAGTGGCAGCCTGTTTAAAAACGCGGAAAATTTCCTTATTCAAATACAAGTTTACGTGACCAAACCAGCCCTTCGGGCCCACCCTTACGGTATGCCAATGATTTTCCGAGGAATTTTTTGTTTAAATTTCATTACAAACAGCCTGATTGGAATCGTACCGAAACACATAATTTTCGAACAAATGACGAATCATTTTTGAATACAGGAAGGCTCTTTGATGCATGCAATATTATCATGCGGATATACGGACAATATTGCCCTCTAGAAGGCATACTGAGTAAAATCGTATCTCAAAATCTGTCCCTATATCCCACGATCTATATGGGATTATCATGAATTCATCTGAGGCCTTCGACTGAAAGGATCATATTTTATTAGGGAAACTTAATTAACATGGAATTTGTGGAAATTCTTATGACTGGTTTGAGTCATATTTAAAAAAGAAAACAATAAGTAGAATTCGAAAAAAAAAGACTGTAACAACGGTTGCCTTGAGTACGTCTATGGGAGTCCCACAGGGTAGTATTCTTGGTCCAATTTCGTTTATTATATTTATTAATAATATAAATGAGAGTATTGCGGATATAATATCTATTCACATCAAAAGTCAAATAGACAAGCTTCGCAATAAACTAATAGGGGAGTGCCGCAAAGTTGCCAACTTAAAAACCTTCAAAACTTATGTCTCTCAATTGTAATAATTTCATCAAGGTTGTGTAGAGAATCACAAACTGAATATGCTGGATCATTTATTTTAGACCCAACGTGTTTATATTTTTAATTATATTCATAGGGAATTTTGTGTCTATATCACGAGTGTTGGTGCCTGTCCCAATCATTAGTGCTTTCGTCTTATCGACTGTCATCTGTCACGATGCCATTTGAACCTTGACATAGAAGAACGCCACTTCGTACACAAAAAAAAATTACAAAACTTATATAGGTCGATTGTATTTCATTTGAAACGTCAATTGACTTAGAATGCCATCATATATTTTTATTTCGAAAAGATATTGCGGATGAAAGAGTACCGTGGCGTTCAGAAACACGCATTACTGTTCTTGTCAAAATATAGCTCACTGCTTGATATACACCATTAATATATAATTGAATTCTGTTTATTGATAGACTCATAAAAAAAACTCATTTCAACAACGGGTTTCTTTATTTAAAACATTCAAAGTTTCTGCAAATGTTACAAATAGTTCCCAGTTCCCATGAAAATAATATTGAGATTTGAGGTTCAGTCACAGTAGAATGCTCTATCAGCAATTCTACTGTGGTTCAATCCTATGCAGCCTGCGTTTTGAGAGTAATTACTCCATTTGTAAGCAATTCGAAGCTTTGGAGTAATCTGGAGTAATGACGATTTGTAAGGATTTTCTAAGCATTCTGTACCAAGGACAAAGGAGTGGGAGAAAAGTGTAATCTTCTGACTACTTGTGTTTGTTTCAGTATAGCACATGGTCAATGACCAGTCATGACATAGTACAGAACTCGTTAACTCTTCACGTTTCACGTCTTTGTCTATAGCAGTTTGCTAGTTTGAGTTCTGTGTTGTTTGTTTATTGAAATTCAAAATTGACATGACATGACATATCTGAAATCTTTTCTCAGCCTCAGGCTTCTATGAGTTTTATCATTGTTTAGATTATACTATGGTTTCATCAACAGGTTTCAAAGCTACCAACCCAACTTCTGACCTAGCACCATAGAATTGTAATTATAATATACTATATTATAATTACAATTCTATGCCTAGCACAGAGTAGGTAATGGGAAACACGAATGATTTCATTTACATTTTTCTTTGCCTCAGTTCGATCCTCAAAAATTACATTTTCTAAAAATAATTTCTTAAATCCCAATATTTTGTAGAAATTTTCAAGTTGAAAAGTGCCCCCTAATTCAAACTCGATTTGACCTTCACTTGAATAACTTCTTCCAAACAGTAGCGCCAATTGTGGTTGTTTCAGGAATATTGATAGTCAATACTATTTCTTTCAACCCAAAAATAAATTCAACCACACTTTTAATGTGATGTTTCATTATCAACTGAAAATATTCTGATGATAAAAATATTAACACAACATATAAACGAGGCAAATGAAATTATAGTTGACAGTAAGAAGCAACTAGCTAAAAGTTTGGTGTGTGTGAAGTAACGATACAAACGTTCATCAGAGGTGCTAGGAGTACGTTTTTGAATTTTATGAAAAAATTGGCATTTTAAGTTTCGAATTTTGAAAAACACCGAACATTTTTTCGATTTCTAAGGTCCTTGCTGAGCTTTCTAGGTAGTAATCTTCATGTGCAAATACAAATATTTCAGAAAGGGGGCACATGCGTATTCCCTATTGCAATGGATATTTGTGAATATGTGCTTCTACCCTTCTAGTCTAGTTTGTTCTGGTCTCGATTCAGAATCAGTATCTATCAGAACAAGTCGACCCTCGAAATTATCGATATATACCAAGATTATGTATAAATTAAGTTTGTAAGGATTTTGTAAGCATTCTCAACATTCTGGGAGTAAAACTCCGCATTTTGACAGAAGCTAGTCAGCATATTGTATACTTTCAATTGGCAGCACTGGTCCTGTGTCCTGTGCGAGCTCTCGAAGTGATCACAACTAGAAAACAGTGTGCAAGCTAGAAAGCAAAATCAGGGAAAAGAATCGAAGAAATCCAGGTGTGTGAACCTTACTAATTTCAATAGAATCCTTAATTTCATATTTCCTTTTTATTGTTACCTCAAGTAAATCGAGGACTGAGTATTGAAAGGACTTTAAAATGGGGAATGACTCTGGGGGAGAAGAATCTCCCCCTAAGAAATTAAATACAGGCTGGTTAGGAGAGGGATTAGATAATGATGACAATTATAGTAGAGATAGTACAGATATGGAAGTTTCACGTATAAATTCTGGAAATATTGCTACTAATTTAACACAAAATTCTGATGAGAAAGATTCAAGGTCAAAAGTTGACAAACAAAAACAGAAGAATATAGAAAAACAAGAAATTCGTTTTTATAATGAAACCGCAATGGGACCGTTTCTAGTCGTAGTTGAGGCAAATGAAAACTCAGGTAATAATGTAGGTAGGTTTAATCACTTAAAAATAGCAAAAGAAATATGTGAACTGAAATTGAATAACATTAAAATAATTAAGAATAGAGGAATTAATAAGGTAGGAATAGAGTTTAATAATAGGAAAAGTGCAAATGATTTAATAATCAATGATAAAATAAGAGAAAAGGGTATGGTGTATCCTTTAAAATTTTTAAAGGGAAGGGGGAAATTCCTTTTAATTTTAAAAAGGAAAACAACTTTCGAGTTATAAATGTGAGAAGAATGAATAAAAAAGTAGTAACAGAAGGAGAGGAAGCCCAATATAAACCTACAACTACCTTATTAGTTACTTTTGAGGGAGTAATCCTACTTGATCCATAGACATTTGTTATATGAAATATAATGTTATACCATATGTTCCGGTAACACAATGTTATTCATGCCTTCTATACGGAATACAAAAAAACAATGTAGGGGGAGAAAAAAATGTTTTAGTTGCTCAGAAATACATGAAAAAGAAGAAATGTACGATACATGTCAAGTAATAAAATGTTATCATTGCAAAATGGATCATAAATCTAACAATAAAATTTGCAAAGAGTATGAGAGACAAAAACTAATCAGAGAAAAAATGAGTATGGACAATTTGTCCTTTGTAGAGGCGGCACAGTCATTTCCAAAAGTAGATAGACTTACAACACAAAATAATAGGGATTTTCCAACTTTGGGAAATATTGAAGAGATAAATAGAGAAGATATAAGAATTAGTAAAAGAAGAGAAATCTACCACGCAAACAAGCAAAAAAGAACTTATGCACAAACAACCAGAACAAAAAATGTTAATAAAACAACTCCTACACAAATTGGGTATGATAGGAATATTATAGATAATATATTATTGTATCCGGACGGAAGAATACTACATCCGGAACCGGGAGCAGTAATGAATTTTAATCGAAATCATAATGAAGCAAGTGGATCTAAAGAAAAGGAATCAAGACAAGTAGGTGGAAATATAAATAATAATAAAGAATATGTAAACAGAATAGGAACTGAGGCAAGGACCTCAAATGAAGTGGATGAAATTAATATTATTAGTACCTTTTACGATAACTTTACTAAGCTATCAGACAATGTTAAACCCAAGATCGTTGAATTGTTAAACAGATATAAATGTTTAAGTGTTTTCAACGATCTGGATAGATATGATGAGGAATATTAATGGGTAGTACAGAACTAATTATAATTCAGTGGAATATTAGAAGTATACAAGAAAATAAATTAGAATTAATAAGATTAATTGGCGAAAAAAACCCAGACATTAATGAAACTTGGTTAAAAAAAGAACATTTTTTTTTGAAAAATTTTGATATAATTAGACAGGATAGGAATGATGGGTATGGAGGAGTAGCAACCCTCATCAGAAACACAATGAAATACACAGTAGTTATGACAAACGAGAAATTTAATGAAGAGGTGTGTCAGTTCATTGTCATCAAAACAACAGATTTTAATATTGTCAACATTTATAATCCACCAAATAATAAAATTCCAGCTAACATAGTTGTACAATTCTTACAGCAATTACAGGGGAATATTATAATAATGGGAGACTTAAATGCCCACCACACACTGTGGGGAAGTAACAAGTGTAATCAAAATGGGAAATTTTTTAAAGAAATAATAGACTCGGAGAATCTAATAACTTTAAATGATGGAACCCCAACTAGATTTTCTAATCCTAATCAAAATCCAAGCCCTATATAGACTTAACTGTAGTTAGCAGTACCTTAGGAACAAAGTGTACATGGGGAGTGATGGACGACTGTGCAAATAGCGACCATTACCCCACTTGGTGCAATATACACAAACAAAAAATAGAGGATGGGAATATTAACTTTAGAAAACTTAATAGGATATATAGAAAAGCGGATTGGTATAAATACACACAGATCATAGAAAATAATTTACAAAATACAAATAATTATGAGGAATTAACTGAACTCATGGAAGAAGCTGCTAAAATAGCTATACCTATAAAAAAAAATATATCAGGAGAGGTTAAAAAAATACCCAGAAACCCATGGTGGGATAACGAATGCGACCAAAAGATATTAGAAAGGAAAAAAATGATAAACACATTTAAAGTAAACCCTTCATTAGAAAACTATATTGAAACAAAGAGAATAATAGCTAGAACTAGAAGATTTTTAAAAAAGAAAAAAAAATTGGGATTTCAAAATTTTTGTTCAACTCTAAATAGAGAAGCCAATATCACATATGTATGGAGAATGCTTAGAGCATTCTCAAACATCCAACAAGATTCACAAATGAAGAATAATATAGAAGAGAACATAACAACCTTTACATGGGAAGAGTTAATCATGAGTATGGATAATATAAAAAAAAATCTGCCCCGGGAAAAGATGAGATACCTTATTGTATGTACATAAACTTACCAAAAGAAGGGGAAATAATATTACTACAAATTTATAATAATATTTCAAGAGGGGGGATCATACCCGATACATGGAGGGAATACTTAATATTGGGAATACTTAAAGACAATAAAAATTCAAACGATCCGGATAATTACAGACCAATAGTCCTATCAGCATGTGGAATTAAAATTTTAGAAAAAATGTTGAAATACAGAGTGGAATGGTATATTGAACATAATAAATATTTATCAGAATACCAAACCGGATTTAGAAGGGGACAAGGAACAATGGATAATCTGGGTTTTTTAATAACATATATACAAATGACCTTTGGGTTAAAACAAACAACATTAGTGGTGTTTCTAGATATTAGAGGAGCTTATGATAAAGTGAACATAAAAAAACTATATAGACAATTACAGGATATAGGGATTACAGAAGCTAACTTAATTTATAGAATATTGGATAACAGAATTAATTATATTGTAGATAAAAACGGAAATATTCACGGTCCGAAAATTAGCTCTAAAGGATTGCCTCAGGGATCTCCATTGAGTCCCGTTCTATTTAACATATATCTGAGTTCTCTATTCAGAGTAATTCCGAAACATTCCAAATTATTAGCATATGCAGATGATTTAGTGGTTATCTCGAAAGGAGAATCTATAAAGGAAATAGAAAATAATATAAATGAAACGCTAAAAAACATATCAAAATGGATGAATGCACAGGAACTGGAATTATCTAAACATAAAACAGAAGCCATATGGTTTCGCACTAATGTGATTCAAGGTACTTCCAGAAATAAAAATTGAAGACTCCCTCATTAAAATAAAAAATGAAGTTAAATATTTGGGAGTAAACATCACTCATAACTTAAAGTGGGATAAACACATAGACAATTGCATTAGTAAAGCTAACAAAGGAATAAATATTATCAAAAGTTTCTGTAGAGTGTATTGGGGTGCAGACCCAAAAACATCAATGTTGATGGCATACAACGGGTTAGTCAAATCACATCTAGAATATGGAGCAATATTAATAAAACCAACGTCAAAGAAAAACCTAGAAAAATTAGAGAAGGTGCACAACCAGGCATTAAGAATAATTACAGGAACCATGAAATCTACACCTATTAACTCAATTTTAGCTGAAACAGGGGAAACAACACTTGAAGTTAGAAGACAAATTTTAGCAGGAAATTTCATAATAAAAAAATTGGACTTTGAACAACCGATTATGTACATAATAAAAACCTTGAAAATAATATATGATAATAAATTAGGATATTGGAAAAATAAAAGTAAACCGTATTTAATATCGGCTTTGGAAAATACCAACATATATGAAAAATGTATATATAAGAATGAATCCTTGCCCTGTAATAGTTTTGATTATGAAATTTATACTCACCAAGTGAAAATACTAGATACAAAACTAAAAAAAAATGAAACAAATAACAGAGCAAGCTTTCTTGAAATTATAAAACCTCTAGAAAATACTTACAACTTAATATATACGGATGCGTCCATAAGAAATAACAAAGTAGGGATTGGAGTAGCAATTCCCCAATTAGATTATAAATTTTCTGCAAGGCTAAATGATTTCACTAACATATGTGACGCAGAAATAATTGCTATTCACAAAGGAATGACGATAGCACTGGAAATAAATTTAAAAAAAATATTATAATAACCGATTCCAAAAGCGCCATAGAAAAAATAAATAAAAATACGATTACAGCAAAATGTGATTACATTGCATTAACGATTAAACAAATTTCATATTATGCAGAAGGTAATGAAACAGAGTTTAAAATAGCCTGGATACCAGGACATGCTAATATTGATGGCAATTAATTGGCAGACACGCTAGCTAAAATAGGTACGAATCTTAATATTCCACTGAATATTAAATTAGACAAACATAATGTAACGAACCTAGGCCGGACCTGTCGCCTCACACGTTGCCATCGACAGCGATGAGATCATCCCCGGAGATATTCGAGAACCATCCAGCCGCTCTTCCGCGGAAAACAACGGTCAATATTGGAAACAATTGGAACATGCCGTCGCCAACCGTCCGAATTCGAAACATCGAGAATGCTGTATCGGAGATAAATAGACAGCCCTCAAGAGGGAGTGGACAGTCTGAACGAGCCCATACCATCGAGCTATACAGTGGCGTAGTAATATAAATTAAGTTGTAGATTAAGTGTTAAATAAATTAGTTAAACCAAGTTAAGTTTATTTACGTTACAATTGGTGTCGGAAGTGAGATTTTGAAAATAAACAAGTGATCGTGGAGTGGATAGTCAGAAAAATAAATTGATAGACCTTTTTGTACGCCCAAAATAGACAGTGGCCCGGTTTTCGCGAAGTGGACAATTGTGCGTGGGAATATAAACTGATACACTGTTCGCGTGAAACAGAAAATAGACAGTGGCCCGGTTTTCGCGAAGTGGACAATTGTGCGTGGGAATATAAACTGATACA